>PVLD010028725.1:0-19030 GCA_004027595.1 Dinomys branickii
AACATGCACAAGAACATTAAGAAACATTAAATAGGGGCTGGGGATATAGCTCAGTGGAATAAGTGCTTGCCTAGCAAGCGCAGGGTCCTGAGTTCGATCCCCAGTACCGCAAAAAAAAAAAAAAAAAAAAAAGAAACATTAAATACTTTTGAATTAACGGAACAAAGAAAGAGAAAGTCCTACATAAAGAGAAATATAGTGCTTTCAAAAAGGAGATTAAAGGAGACATCAAATAATAGAAAGACATTCTCTGTTCTTGGATAGCCAGAACCAACATTGTCAAAAGGCCCATACTTCCATAGTTATATAGTTAGTGCAATTCTGGTAAAAATATCAATAGCGTTCCTCTCAGAACTTGAGAAAACAATCCTAAAATTCATGTAGAACCTGAGGAGATGCAGATTGGTAAAAGCAACCCTGAGAAAAAGAAAAGAACAGGAGGCATTACAATCTTCAATTTAACATTATATTATAAACCTACAGTGTGGGAAACCAGATGAGAAGATTAAGGCCTAACTTGCCTGTTCTGTGACCATTAGAGAAAAAATGACATACGAGTGTATGCTGACATGATGCAGGGACAACTAGTATAGCTGAGTTCCTTTAGTTTACTTAGATATGTACGATGGATGGTGGGAGATGAATGAAGGACCTCTTTTACTCTTATTGCTTGTGCCGGTGTCTGAATAAATAAAGCCCGTGTGTGTGAAGTGAATCAGGGTTGTTTGTCAAAGGGAGAGAAGAGCTCCCTGCTCCTCCCATTTTAACCTATTCTCAGTATCTTTGTTTCATCTTCATTGTCCCTTGGTCAGGTATAAGGTTATAGGTTAGTTCCCTACAGATGATGCCTGAACAGGGACCTGGCCAAGGAAGCCTACCTGGGGTAAAAGTATTGCGGGTTAGCAATGCAGACACCCTCAGTGGAGAGGTGCTGGCCAGCAAAAGAAAATGACAAAATGAAAAAGAAAAGAAAAAGCAAAAGGAACATGAGTGCATGTGGAAGTATCAGCGAGGGCGATGGGATCAAGTTCATCCACTGAAGTACAGCATTATAGCAAATCCCTTTATTAGAAATTCTATTGTACCAGTCTATTGATCAAGTTAATAATCATTTGATTTATTGTATGTTGCAAAATGTTATCAAACACAATCTTTGGTTTCCTCAGATGGGCAAGTTTGATAGAGAGAGTTGGGATTGAGTGAGTAAGGGTTTTGACCATGCCTTTACCCCGGGCTCTGTTATATCCCCCTGAAAATTTCTCCACATGGAACTTTGTCTTTGAAATTCTTTATCCTTTAACTGTGGGGGCATATGTCATACTTAGTGCACCTTTGATAGAGAATTGGGATGACAGTGAAGAACAGTGCTCCCCTTTTCTTCCTTTTCCTTCTCCGCTTGTGGTTGAGGTAGAAGTAGTGTTTACCTATCAAAAATTATTAGATACTCAGGACAGCTGGGACCCAGGCATGTGAGTGAACACATGCCTTTGGTGGGCAGAGTGATCAGTGAGACCAGCAACATGGAAGTGTCTGAAGCAGCAGCAAAGACCCAGCAGTTGGGCTCAGGAGAATTCTACCAACAGGAAACGAGTCTCAGCGACCAAATCCAGAGGCCAAAAGTACCTCCATACCCAGCACAATTCGCGTATCAACCTTGGCAGGAGTACATTTCTGGTATGTGACATGGACACTATCACAGAACTGTAAACTCCAGAGGTATTTTACTACTTTTATTCTCCCTTATTTGTCTGATTGTCTCTCCCTTTCCTGTCTGCTTGGATGTTGTCTTGTTTTGTTTTGTATTTGATGGTTATTTTTGTTTTGCTTTTTTTCTCCCTCCTCTCTTTCTCATGTATCTCATTTGCTTTATTTTCTTTACATTTCTTTTTTTCATTCTCCTTTTCTTTCTTCCTTTTTTAACTGTTTAGGTTTCTTAACTTGCTTTTCTATTTTCTTCTATTTTACTCTCTCTCTTTCTTCAACTATGCTTGAATTTAAACTTTAAAATGAGTAAACATTGTCTCTTCACTTTCTGATTACTCCTTTGCATTATATTTCATTCTTTACCTTCTATGTCCTCCAGTTTCCCAAAATTCGAGCCATCCTTTGACCTCTAGCCTTGACTCTATTGTATTTTACCTCATTCAACATTCTATCCTATCTGCTACCCATCTTAACCTCCCAACCCACACAGAAGGGTAATATCACTCCATTAAGGGGGAAATCACTGCATAAAAGTACATGAAATATGTTTTATTTTGCTATATAAATTTTGACTTTGCTCCTGTGGTCAGAAGTAGCAAGATAATGGTTACTATAGTCAGTATTTAAACTGTACTTGAGATTATTGCTATGACTAACTATGCATCTTTAGCCAAGATATCATACTTCTTATAATCAGTTCTTCTCCTCTGTATGATGACACTGTGATTATATGGGGTGATAATTGTCACCATAGCCCAGTACCAAAAGATTGTGTGCTGAGTCAAATCATAACTTTGCATCCTTTACTAGTTGGAAAAGTAGGTTATTGGGATAGCTATAAAGAACCACCTACATCTAGAGGACATGCCTGAAGAACAGACATCTACAAGATAAGCCTCAATACTAGTGATAAAGCTATCATAAGAAATCAGCAAGCATCAATGTAGAAAACAAAATAAAATAAGCAAGAGAAAATACAAAATGATAAGCCATGGAAGTAAAATGCAACCCCAGACCATCAGCGCAACCAGGACAAGCCTGGAACACAATGACATAGATGAAATTGGAAATCAAATGTTGGAACTTTCTGAAATAATAGCTATAATAGTGGAAAAAAAGGTGAAATATTATAGAGAAAATAATCTCTCAGGTACAAAAAGGATGATACTTAAAATCAAAGATATTAGAGAAGACACAGAAAAAAGAATAGATGAGCTTATAAAAATGATGCAAACAAAAATGCCCAACACAGGGAAGAAATGGAATCCAAGAAATAGATCCAACAGAAACCAAAAGATTAAAACCTCCATTGAAAGTATATGCAACAGATTGAACGAAGGAGAGGATAGAATATCAGATCTTAAAAAAAGAATAGTGACAATGAAAAGAAACACATCTTAAAAATAGCAAGAGACCATGAAAAATCAATCAAACGTATACAAAATGAATCAATGAAGAATAACATAAGGTTGGTTGGGGTCAATGAGCAAGCTAGAGACAGCACAAATTCCATAAAAAAACCTTCAGAGAAATAATGGCAGAATATTTCCCAAGTATGGATAAAGAATTTGACATACAAATAAATGAAGCATATAGAACTCCAAGCAGACATGACCAAAATAAAACTATACCAAAACCTGTAATAATCAAGATTCCATAAATTCAGCACAAGAACAGAATATTAAAAGATGGTAGAGGAAAGAAACAGATCAACTCTAAAGGAAATCCCATCAGAATTGTTTTATTTTTATTTATTTATTTTTGCAGCATTTTGAAACAGGGTCTCACTATGCAGTTGGGACTAGCCTTGAGCTCACTTTGTAACCCAGGTTGGTCTCAAACTTGCAATGATTCTCCTGCCTCAGCCTCCCTAGTGCTGGGATTGTAGGCGTGCACCACCACACCCAGCAGCCCATCAGAATTATGAGACTTCTCAACACCAACCCTCAAGTCAAGAAGAACTTGGAGTGAAGGATTTCAAATTCTGAAAGAAAGCAATGTCCAACCCAGATTGATCCATCCTGTAAAACTATTTTTCAAAATCAATGGAGAAATAAGATACTTCCATGACAAAGAACAACAGAAGAAATGCATGACCACAAAACCAATGCCACAAAGAATGCAAAAGATACTTAAGACAGAGATAACACAATTCCAACAACAGCACAAAGAAACCACCAAGTAGGACAAACAATTGAACAGTGAGGAAAAATAGGGAAGCAACAGCAGGAAAATACCATGACAAAATAAGCCAATACATATCAGAAGTAACCATCAATGTAAATGTCCTCAATTCACTAATCAAAAGAAACAGATTGACAAAATGGATGAAGAACAAGATCCAGCAATATGCTGTATATAAGAAACATATTTAACTCAAAAAGAAATTCATATACTGAAAGCCAAAGGATGGAAAACAATTTTCCATGCAACAGGAACCACCTCGCCAAAACAGAGGTAGCCATGCTGTTGCGGACAATGTGAACTTCAAGCCAAGAATGATTGAATGTCACTACATACTTGTTAGGGGAAGACTTAGAGTGCAAGAGATAACAATGATAAATATGTATACATCAAATATGGGAGCACCCAACTATATAAGACAATTATTAATAGACATGAAAATTCAAATAAGCAATAACACAATTGTAACAGGAGCCCTTAATACCCCATTGTCACAAAGAAATAGATCAACTAGACAAAAAATCAGCAAAGAAATATCAGAACTGAACCAAACCTGTGAACAAATGGACATAGTAGATGTTTTCAGTGTTCCATCCAACATCATCATTATATATATATTCTTCTCAGCTGCTCATGCAACATTCTCTAAAATAGAGCATATACTAGCACACAGAATATGCTTAAGTAAATGCAGAGGAATTGAAATTATCCCATGAATATTATCTGATCATAGGCCAAGAAGTCGAAAATTAGTGGCAAAAAAAGCCCATAAAAACTCCATAAACATATAGAAATTAACTAACACCCTCTTAGGGGCCAGGGATATAGTTCAGCAATGGAATCCCTGCCTAGCAAGCAAGGGTTCCTGAGTTCAATTCCCTGTACCACCACATACACAAAAAAATTACACCCTCCTGAACAATCAATGGGTCACAGATGAAAGTAAAGAAGAAATTAAGCAATATCTATAACTAGTGGACAATGCAAATACAACATACCAGAACTTATGGGGATGCAATGAAAGCAGTCCTAAGCAGAAAATTTATAGCAGTGAATTCTCACATTAGACAAACTTAACAAGCACAAATAACTTATGTTGCATCTCAAGCTTCTAGAAAAAGAGCAAGAATAATTGATGAGTGAAGCTGCACTTAATAGAGAGCCCTTTACAAAATGTGCATTTCCAATTAATATTCATCTTGACCTTACTAATACTTAATGAAATATTCATGAGCACAATTCCTGGGAGTATAATTTGCACAAAGAATTAAAAACCATTGTCATGAAAAATGGGGTTCAGGAATCTTTCACATTTTTGGCTTGTTGGAGACTGTGCTAGGAACTTTGCCCTTACCTCCTTTAGACATTTAACACTTAGCTAAGTCCTGCATTTTGGCAGGGAAACATTTTACATTCCACATTAACTTTTAAGAGTTAGCATCTGAACAAGTTCAAAAGAATTTGATTGCAAGACACATGGAGATTACAGAGGAAATGCTGGTGGGAACAGTTTCACACCGAGATCTAGTCTCCCAGTGACCAAGCTTATCAGCAAATGACTATTGCAATGAAACCAGCCCTGGTAAACATCTCTAAAGGTGTTGCTCCCATTCAGTCCTTTTCACACATTCTTCAAGGCCCTCCTGAGCCTTATATCAATTTCTTAGCTAGATTGTAAAAAGCTGTCCAATAACAGATACCATATGCTCAAGCAGCAGACATTATTGTGATACAGTTGGCTTTTGAGAATGCTAATTAGGACTGTAAACAAGCACTAGGGGGCATCCGGCTGAATTCAAACTTGGAAACTATTTGAAAGTGTCAAAATGTAAGTGCCAAATACTTATCTGAGATGTCACAAGAGAGATCAGTAGGGTAATCAATACTGTTCTAAGGTCATCAAGATGGCACCCCACTTAGAGGAAACAGGATGTGGGTCTGGCCCCAGGCCCAAAAAACAATGAGGGCTTTCCCAGTCTGGGCTTACAGCCCCAATCCTCAGTTGGTTTCCAAAGGTTTGTCCTGTCCCTTGTCACTGGATCTATAGGAAGTATGGGATTAGATCTTTTTGCTGCTGAGTGGGTGACTTTGATTGTTGGGGATAAACCTGTTAAAATCGCTATGAAAATCTGGACCCTTTTTCCCTCAGGTACTATGAGCCTAGTACTAGGAAAAAACAGTTCAAATCTGCAAGGTGGTAAAGGACTCCCTGGGATTATTGATTCAGACTATCTGAGTAAAATTCAGGTTGTGGTTCAGTTGCATGATATTTGAGTCTTTAAACCAGGTGATTATTTGCTCAACTGATTCTTTTACTACCTGTTGAAACCAAAACTATTAGTTGAGAAGCTAAAGGATTTAGCACCCCCTCCCATAAAGAAGTGTTTTTCACTCAAGATCTCACAGACCATTGGCCCATGTACATACTTAGGTTTAAAGGAAAATATTTTGAGGGCTCATGGACACAAATGCAGATGTTTCAGTGATGGCTACATCCTAGTGGCCATCTACCTGGCCCACCTGAGCAGCAGCCAACTTCTTGATGGGACTTAGGTAACTCGGGCAGTTTATGAGGAGTGCTGTGACTCTGCCTTATGTAGGCCCTGACAACTTTAAATGAGTCTTTCAGATCTTTATTGCAGATATTTTATTCAATTTGTAGGGAGAGGTCTGATTAAAGAGTGGTGAATTCAGATTACTAATAAGGCAATTCCACCTATTGATAGAAAGGTACCTGAACCTGTGGAAGTCTATTGGAGGACTGAAAGTGTAGGTCCTATCTATGAAACAAATTTTTAATGGGGGCATTGTAGCTACTCACTGTCCAAAGACTGCACCCTCATTAAAATGAGCAACTGACGTACCTGTTTGAGTGGATCAATGGCCCCTGCCAAAGAAGAAGCTCATTTACTTATGAGTATTTGTGGAAGAATAGAAGTGGGGCATATCAAGCCTTCCTCTAGCCACTGGAACACTCCTGTTTCTGTTACACCAAAGAAATCAGGAAAGTGGAGGCTGCTTCAGTATTTAAGACCTATTAATGTATGTATTTATCCTATGGGAAATTTATGGGTGGGACTCTCCTTTCCCACTGCAGTCTCATGGGACTGGCCTGTGATAGTTATTGATCTTAAAGATTGCACTTTAACTATTCCTTTAAATCAGCAAGACCTACCTCATTTTGCTTTCTCTGTCCCTCTCACTAAATTTCCCAAGCCTATGCAGATATCAATGCACTGTTTGGCCATAGGGGATGATGTACAGTGCTACCCTGTGTCAATATTTTGTTCATAAGGCTTTAGTTCCTATTAGGAAGTAATTCCCTCAGATCTATATAATGCATTGTATGAATGATATATTGTTTGCTGTTGATTCTGGGGAACAATTTATCCTTCTTTTTGCAGACACCAAATAAGCTTTGATGCAAGATGGGTTATGCATAGCCCCAGAAAAAGTCAAACTATCTTCCTCTGTAGGTATTTGGGAACTTTGCTAATGAAAAAAGCAGTTTGAATCCAGAAGTTAACATTAAGGGGACACTTGTTATGAATATCAAATGATTCCTAGAAATTATTAGGGGACATTAAATGGATTTGTCTGAAGTTAGGAATAGCTACATATCAACTAACCAATCTATATAAAACATTACAGGAAAATCTAGATTTGAATTCATCTCATACACTCACACCTGAAGCCCATAAAGAGCTCCAAATAATATAAATTGCTTTGGCAAATAGACAGGTGTTTTCAATTAGTTTATGCCTTTTTAAATCACACTGCCTATTCCTCACTCTCCTAGTGGAATATTTGGTCAGATGGTGCATAGCAGATGTCAGCCTATTGAATAGTTTTATCTTCCTAGCTAGCTTACAACAGCATGAGAAAAAGGATAAGGCACAAGTGTTGTGAAAGTCTCTGGAGACAGAAAAATGGGACAGACTAGTTACTCTGCTGGCACGGGAGAAGGGTTTCCTTGTGTTGGTACAGGAAATGTACAGATAATATGAGTACCTTTTTGGAGTATATGACCATGGCAAAGTCCTTCCCATGATACACCCATAAAAGAACTTGACTATGCTCTCTTCACCAGTGAAAGCTTTTGCTCAGATGACAACTACAAAAGCTCTCAAAACCAGATTTTTCATTGTCAGTGCTGACCTAAGATGAGAATGCCTGGTATCTATAAATAGACTCTATAGAGGGTATCCACAATGCCAGTCACAACTATGTCTCCCCTTCATCATGAAAAGATTAGAGCAGTCTTTGCCCATTATCCCTTCACAACATTTAAGGAGTTCCTCTCCAGAGAGGGAGGACAGTTAAGTTAGTTACCATATATGCAGTCAGATAGGGATAGGCCCTCAAAAAGAGCCAGTACATACACATTAAAACTATGGGTGGAGATATAGTTATTAAAGGATATACCTCAAGACAAGAAGAGTCATACCCACATGCTTTCCCTAGGGATAAATAAGCAGTGATTGATGTCAACTGCTGTTGTTGCACAACACAAAGAGGGAGATATGGGAGCCCAGATAAAAAGATTAAGGCCTAGCTAGCCTCTGTTGTGAGCACTAGACAGAAAGCAGCCCACATAAGTGTTTGTTGACATAACACAGGAAAAATGAAGCTGAGGTCCTGTTGTTTACTCAGATATGTACTATGAATGGTGAGAGACATTTTAATCCTCTTTTACTTTTATTGCTTATGCCCATGTCTGAGTGAATAAAACCAGGCTATGCCAATCAAGGATCTTTGTCAAAGGGTGACAAGAATCCACTGGTCCCCCACATTTTAACCTATTCTGTCTCTGTGTTTCATCTTCACTGTGCCTTGGTCAGGTGGAAGCTTGTAGGTTGAACCCCTGCAACACAGTGATTAAAAAATAAAAACATCTTTGTACCAGTGCTGAAACAGACATGTGAGACAATAAAACAAGGTAGAGGATACAGAAACAACCTCAGGCAATTCAGCCACCTGATCTTTGAAAAGGGGGCCAAAAACATAGGCTGGAAGAAAATCAGTCTCTTTCATAAATGGTGCTGGTAAAACTGACTATAAAAGCGCAGAAGACTGATATTACAACTATCTCTTTCATTATACACAAAAAGTAAAATAAAAATTGTTCAAAAACATTAATATTAAAACAGAAATCCTTATCCTGCTGGATGATAAAACAAGTAAAATTCTTGAAGTCATAAACATAAGTAAGGAGTCTCTGAAAAATAACATCAAGAATTATCAGCAAAAGGAGTAAAAAGACAGCCTACAGAAGATTAATACCTAGAATATATAAAGATCTTGGGCCAGGGATATAGCTCAGTGGCACAGTGACTGCCTGGCCAGTGCAAGGTCCTGAGTTCAATTCTCACTACCCCACCCCTCCAAATACAGAACTTAAAAAATTACATCACCAGAGTGAAAGAGTCAATCAAACATTTGCAACTCAAATGAATAAACAATTCTCAGAAGCCATACAAGGAGCCAGCAAATACATATTTGAAAAACGTGGTCATGCTAGCCATTAGACACATGTCAATTCAAAATATGGAGATTCCATCTTACTCCAGAAAGAATGGCCACCACGAAGAAATCAAATAATAGCAAATACTGGTGAGGCTTTGGGAAAATGGTACCTTTCTATATTATTGGTAAGAATGTAAACTAGTGAAACTACTATGGTAAACAATATGGAGATTCCTCAAAAAAATAAAAGTATGAATGCCGTTTGACTCTGATTTTCTCCTACTAGGTGCCCTTCCAAAAGAGTCAGTGACACCATGTTACAGTGATATTTACACACTGTGTATAGCACAGTATATCAGCACAATTTATAATACGAAAAGCTTTGAAGTGGCCTATATGTCCATCAACAGATGAATAGATGAAGAAAATGTATTCACATACAATGGAGAACTACTGTGCTATAAAGAAGGATAAATTTGAGCCTTCTGTATGAAAATGGATGCACCTTCATACTATAATATTAGGTAAAATAAATCAGACACAGAAGTTTAAATATTAAATGCTTTCTCTTATGTATGAAATTCAAAATAGAAATAAAGAGCAAAATAAGTGATAGACAAAAGAAAACAGGGAGATAGATCTTTTGCAAATGTGAAGATGACCACAAGATTGAGAGTTAAGGAACATAAATGAATTAAGATGTTTCATGTACATGTACCAACTGTTCATAATAAATATAATCTTTATATACATATCACAAACATATAGTGATAAGACATAATGAAATAACTTTTATTTCTAAAACACTTAGTGCTTGATTAAGTAATAAAAACTATGTCCAGTACTCTCAGTTGAAAAACTTCTTTATGAATTACACTGCCTCATTTATTTTAGTAACAGAAAACAGACTAATACAATGACAACGAATGCTTGGAAAGTAAGTTAGAAGCAACCACGTCCATTTACCATTGTATGCTTGTATGTGGAGTAATCTTAAGGGTAATGTTCTCTAAATTAGATATCCCCATTGGTATGTGTGGTTGAGCAAGTACTAGTGGTATGAACTAATAAGCAGTGAGTTTCTCTCGACCAGGATTTAATCTATAAAGCTGCTTAAAACCCCTGAATATATTCTGTTTTTAAATTAGACAAAGTACACTTACTCTTCTTAGAGATCTAGGTCCCAAACATTTCTTGACTTACAAAAGTGTGTCACTAATCTGTATCTACAAGCATGGAGAAGACAAAGAAGACAAGAGAAGCAACTATTTTTATTCAATCCTGAAATAAATTTGAACATCTTCATATAAGGCAGCACTTGCTGTCTAAATCTGGTTTTATAGATCTCTATCAAACTAGAACACGTGCCAACACTATGACCATAACTTCATTGTAGTTGACAGGCATGCAGTCCTGTATTCATGTTAAAGGAAAAAGGTGCCCTCAAAATAGATGCCTTTCTCCCATTGTGGGTCTGGGAAGTAGATAGCCCAGCTAGTTAGTGCTACAAGCTAGGGATGGGAACTAGGAAGTGCTTCTTCCCGTACTCCTTGCTCTTGGAATTTGAAGTAGCAAAAATGAAATTGTATCTACAAGAAAAATCAGTTTAAATCAGTGACTATATATGAAAACCATAGAAAAATAATAGAGATTCAGAGGTCCAGTAAACAAAACAAGAGCAAGCAACAGAAATGCCATTAAATGAGTGAGAGTTGGCAAACCAAATTATCATGTCTAAATGAACACTGTAACAGAAGCCCAATGAACAAAGTTAGAATTATACTTGTTCCAGATATTACTTGTATGAAAAATCCAGGTCCTTTTAATGGACAATAATAGATATCATATTGAAATTCAAATAAACAAAGTTTTACAAATTCCTAAATCTAACCCAGTATCTCAACATCATATTTTTAACCTATAGTATATTGGCAGAAGGGAAAAAAAGTGAATATGTCTATACTGCCCCATTTTCTGTTGCTACCAGAAAAATACCATAGACAGTAAATAAAAAAGAGGTTAATTTTGACTCACAGTTCACATCCAAGACTAGGGGACCACATTTGATGATGGCCTTCTTGCTGGCAAAGTCAGAGTCAGTACAGAGCATCACATATCAAGAGACTGAGAACATGCAAATGTGTGTTATCAGGGTCTCTTTTTGTCTTCTCATAAAGCCATCAGGATTCAATCATGTATATTTTGCATTAATGACCATATCTAATCTTAATTGTATTCCAAAGGCTCTGCCTCTAAATATCATAGTATTATTAAGTTTTCACCCTCTTAATACCTTACAATGGGTATTAAATTTCAACATGAGTTAAAGAGTAGCAAATCATACAAACCATAGGAATTACCATTACATTAATTATACTAGTAAAATATTAGACATACTAAAAGAGCAGAATGTTTATCAATACTAGATTGGCTAAATAAATTATGGTAAATTTATTTAATGTAACATTACTCAGCTATTTACAATGATAAAAAATAAAACAAGTGGAAATAAATCAAGAACTGACACAGGTATGAGAATTAGCAAGACATTGAAACAGTTGCTTAAACTGTAGCCCATAAGTTAAAAAAATCTAGTGGAAATGTGGAAGCTTTCTTAATGACTTAAATCTCTAGAGATATACAATGTGCAGGATTAAAAATATACTAAATAGGACTTCTGGTAAGATGGTGACTGGGCAAGCAGCAGAGAAAGATCCTCCCGGCAGATTGACAACCAGATACTGAAATAGAGTAACATGAGAAAGACAAGGAGAGAAATGCATGCCCTGGTACCCTAGACCCAGGAAAGATCTGAAATGGGAATTGAAACTCTCAGAAAGAGCAAACAAGACCTCCCCTGTAGAAAAGCTCAGAGGGCCGCCATGACACAGTTAGAGTAAGAGGAGGCAGAAAAGGAAGGAGCCACCACTCCATACACACCCTCACCCCACTCGCTCATTCCGGCACTCACAGCTTCAGCCTCAGAGGCCCCTGCTCACGGAAACATCCCCAATCAGCCGAGGGAAAGCAAAGTCCTGAGAGCTGGCTCAAAATCAGAGAGGAGAAAGCACAGCCCGAAAAGGAAGCAGTGGAGGTCAGAAGGAGCAGTCGAATCCAGTGTGAAGAAGGGAGGCTACAAAGGCCACTGAAGCAGAATCCCCACTCTGCAGAAATCTCTCTAAACACTGCCCTGAGCCAGGCCAGAGTAAAAGCAACCAGTGAGCAGTCCACCACATCCAGCTCTACCTCTAGGCCTGCCCCAAGGATATGGCCTCAGAACTCCCTGTGAGCAAATACCAGCAAAGAGTAGCAGAAAGCAGTGGAAGCAACCCCAAGACCACAGTAATTCCTAGGGATCCAGTCTAAAAACAAAAGGGAGCTGGAGCACAAGAGAAAGAGTGAGCTGCAGACAGAAGCAGGCTACATGGCCCCACGCCCTTCTCACTCCAACACCAAGCAGGAAGCATGAGCTGAGTTGTACCGGGCTTCAGCTCCCACCCTGAACTCCCTCTCTGAACACCATGAGTCCTGTTGGCCCAAGCAGTCACCATGTGATCCTGACAACAATGGGCCAAGTCAACAGGTTTCAGGACTCACCCTAAACTACTAATATGAGTATCAAGAGAGACTCCACACTGCTTGCATATATGAAAAATGTACGAACCCATAGTGTCAAACCACACAAAAAGCAGCAGCCCTGGAACCTGAGAGACAACAACATACTCTACACAGCAGACCTGAGAAAATCCTCCAATTCTTTCTGAGAACTAATAACTAACCTTAGTACACACAATGGACTACCACTGTGAGCACTGGTGGAGGAGACCTCACGCCACTTGTGCCCAGCAGCATAAATGCACCCAATGTCCAGTGAGATGGAGTGGTGGGATGAGGCAAAGACATGGAACTAGGGTGTAGACTCGCCTTTCTAGGTGGGAGGGGATAGTCTCCAAAGTGTCATAGGAGGCATACAGGGGACAAGGGGGAGGGGCCTTCTTTCAGGTTTCATGACAGCCCTGAGGACCTAGACTGGGCCTCCCGCAGAGCAGCATAGGGATGTTGGGACAGAGTCCGGGAGTCTGCAGACTTGGATCCACCCAGGAGTGCCCCTCCAACGAGTCCGGAGCTCCACCCCATCCCCGGGGCATGCCGGGGATTCCACCCAGCCCCTGGGGTGTGCACCGAGCTCCAACAAGCCCCCCAGGTATGCTAGGTGCTCTGCCCTGCCCCCAGGGCATGCCAGGCACTCTGCCCAGCCCCTGGGACAGCCCTGAAGACTCACCTGAGCCTATAGATGCAGATGCACTGACAGAGCCTGGAGTTTCGCTGTGTAACCCCCCCTACCCAACCAGACACTAGATGGCTGTGAGGGTTTGCCAAAGGGTGCTTCTCCACTTCCTGCCATAGCAATTTGAGTACATCTATGTATTATACAGCATATTTAGAAGCAGCCAAGTCTTTTCCCAAAGTAAGAGCATGAGGGAGTAAATAAACCAAAAGTGCAGTTATTACCAGTGGGAAGATCACTGACAGGGTGGTAGAACAATGGAGGTGAAGTGGAGAAAATTGATTAATTGAATGAGCCATCATCTATATAACAGTAATAAAAATGAAGATAACAGTATGTAATACAATATCCAGTGATAACTCCCTACTATTTTCTCTGTAATTTGGTATTTCCTTTATTGTTTTTGTATTAACAAATGCAAAGACAACATTATGTAATACAGCATCCAGTGATGGTTCCCTACTGTCTCCTCCGTAATTCGTTATTTCCTTTATTGATTTTGTCATAACAAATACGAAGATAACATTATGTTATTCAGCATCCAGTGCCAATTCCCTACAATCTTCTCTATAACTTGGTATTTTCTCCATTGTTTCTGTGTTATTCTGGGTTCTTTTGTCTTAAAAATAAAATAAAATAAATATATATATACTAAATAGTATTCACAGATAAGATTTTGCAAAAGAAAAGATTAGTAAACTAAAACATGTAACAATAAAAACTAAAAGAAAATACAAAGGGAAAATTAATATAATAAAAATATATCCATGTGCTATGAGAAACATTTAGGCAAATATATTAGTTACTGGAGTCCTTCAAAGAGCATATTATCTCATATTTCACCCTTTTAACACATTGTGTCTTTAAAATGTGTATGTTGAATATATTATAGAGTTATGACTTCAAATACAATCTGAAAATATCTCCCTGTTATTAGGGAGATTAGAATATTTACTCCTTAATGTGATTAATGTTATGATTAGCTTTATATAGCATGTTATGTGTGTAAAGATGGTCAAAATATGTTACATACATGGGCAAATCCGTCAAAATGAGACACATTGATCGGTTTATCCAATAAAAAATAAAAAGAACAACAAAGATAAAGAACTACTCCTATTCAAATCCATGAATGGAATATAAAGAATAATTGTGCCAATCCATTTGACAATTTAGATAAAATGTGCAAACTTCTTGATGGCAAGCTATTAAAGCTCCCTCAAGATGAATTTTATATACATATTAATGAAATTGTGCTTGTAGTTAAAAATCTTCCCACAAATATAACTTTAGATTCAGATGCTTCTCCTAGCAAATCCTACCAAATATTAAAGAAAGAAATAATAACAAGTGCACTGTAAATTTTTTTCAGTGAAACTTGATAAAAATTAAGATTTCCCTACTCATTTTATGAGACCAGCATAATCCTGATAGCAAAACCTGAAAAAGATACTGCAAAAAAAAAAAAAGATATTGCAAATTACCACTCTTCGTGAATACAGATGGGAAAATGACTAAACAAAGTGCTTAAAAATTAAATCTGAAAAGAACAACTACAATAACAAAATAATTAAATCTAGAAATATACTAAAAGTATAAATATTATTGCCAAATGGGACCTACTGCAGGAAGGAAGTGTTGGTTAAGCATTTAAAAATAAATATAAATCATCACATGAACAAAATAGAGAAAAAAACTGTAATCTGTTCAGTAAATGAAGGCAAATGTTTGACAAGACCTACTGTCCAGTCCAGATTTTACTTTTTATTATTTTTTGAGACAGGGTTTCATTATTTATTTCAAGCTGGCCTTGAACTCGCTGCATAGTCTAGCAATCTGTCTGCTTTGGCCTCCAGAGTGCCAGAATTACAAGCATGTACCACAATGCCCAGCTCATTCCAGATTTTTAAAAAGGAAACAACTCTCAACAAACTAGGAGTAGAGATAAAATTCTCCAGCCAGTTAAAGAATACCTAAAATAATCCCATCTGTAACGATGAAAGAGTGAATATTTTTCTTATTAGATCAGGTAAAAGGCAAAGATACCTGATTCCACTCTTGTTCAACATTTTCTCAGTGTTTATCAACAGGGCAAGTAAGCAAGGAAAAGACATGAACGTCTTCCAGATTGGAAAGAAACAAAAGTGACACAGTCTTTGTTCACAGCTGACATTGTTGTTTATTTAGAAAGTCTAATAGAAGCTACAACAAAGTTACAAGAACTAAAATGGATTTTAGCAATATTATAAAATATCAAATCAATATAGAAAAATCAGATAAATCAATCATTCAATTATTTCTTTAATTTATAATTACACAAAAATATGAAATACTTAGAGATGAAATTGATGAAAGAAGTATACACTGAAAACTCTAAAAATATTTGTGGAGGGAAATTTAACATGACTTAAATAAATGGAGAAGCATATTGTCTTCATTGGTTTGAAGTCACTGTATTGTTAAGATGTCAAATTTGTCCAAATTGATTGATGCATGAAATGCAATTGCAATAAAAATCCCAGCAAGTTTTTTTGAGAAATTGACAAGACAATGCTAACATTCCTAGGTAAGTCTAAAGGACCTAGAATAGCCAGACACCTTTTAAAAAGAAAAAAAATGTTAGAGAGCTAACTTTAATTCATTTAAAGCTTTTTTTCAAATTAAGCTATGGTAATCAAAACAGTAATAGACTTTTCCAATAGGATAAAGAGTCAAATTGTATACCCTTTGATATATTGACAAGTATATTTTTTACAAAGATGTAAAGACAACTCAATGAAGAAGAAACTCCTTATCAAAAAATGATGCTGAAAAGATTGGATACGTTTTTATTTTTTTATCATAGTATGTGTACACAGGGGGAGTTGGTACATGTACACAATACAACCCCTTCTCCTACATACGGGCATTAGTATGTTGTCCCTTTTACTTGCTTCAG
Source organism: Dinomys branickii (assembly GCA_004027595.1). NCBI lineage: Eukaryota > Metazoa > Chordata > Mammalia > Rodentia > Dinomyidae > Dinomys > Dinomys branickii. The sequence continues at coordinate 16,581 of PVLD010028725.1, forward strand.
TCTGTACAGTTCACTATAATGACAGTAAAGTTCACAGGCCAGAGAACCTCTTGGCAGTAGGCTCATATGATCAGAGATCTTCTTATGAGAACACAGTGGATATATAAATTTTACCTCAATCCAGTCCATTTTCCTAGAAAGGGAAGCATATGGATCAAAGTAGCTGAGCTTTGGTCTTATAAGATAATTACTTCTATGAATCTTAGAGGTCTATTTAAATTATGTATGTCGAGGTGTGCTCAGGTTGTGTCAGAAATGTTTTAAAACCTGAAATGAGGTTCAATTGACATAAAATGTACTGCACACATTTAGTAGGTTTGTGATCAGCACTACAGTAATGATCATGTGTGTGTATGTGTGTGTGTGCATGCATGTTCGTGTGTGTGTGTGTTGAGTTGGTAATAAGTATATCAGTCTATTGTGCTTGCAAGATCTATCCATGGTGTAAGTTGCATGTGTTTCAAGTGCTGGTGTACTAGTTGGTATTATGACAGATAAATATAATGGTATGCCATAAGTCATTGCATTTTATGCACAAGGTTATTGTGGCAGAATCACTGACCTTACCAGGACATATTTCCAGCAAATAGTTAGCATTAACTCTTCTATGTTCCTTGCCTTAAAGTATTTTGGTCTCTTAGCCAGTCGTTCTACATAGGAGCAAATAATTACTACTATTACTATTTGTTTTTTTATTTAAAAATTTTTCTCTTTTCTTGTCCAAAGGCCCTGGCTAGCATCTTCAGTATAATGCTGAAAAGGAGTTGTGTGAAGAGGCATCTTTTTCAGTTTTCTAATTTTAAAAGAAGTTGTTTAGCTTTTCTCCGGTAAGATATCTGCTGTAGTTACTAGTGAAATGCCCTTTATCAGGTAAAGGAAGTTGTCTTCTATTCTTGGATAGCTAAGAGAGTGTTTCTAAACATTGCTCATGAAAGTTAGATATTACTAAATGTATTTTCCATAGTAGTAAAATGATCATACAGTTTAGTTTTCTTCTTTAATCTGTTAATATGATAAATTTCATTAATTAATTCTCAAAACTGATTTTGTATTCCTGTAATAAACCCAAGTTGGTAAATATTCATTATCTTTCTTTACCTTGCTGAATTTAATGTGCCAATTTTTAAAAATAATTTTTGAACCACAACCATGAATAAGATTGATTTATAACATGGATTTTTTATGTCCTTTTTAAGGTTTTGTTATCAAAATAAATTGGGGTGTGTTGCTAATTTTCTTTACTCTGGAAGAGTTTGCATAAAGTAGGAATGGTATTTCCCATGAATGGTTAGTAAAAATAGTCTGTCAGACACTGTAGATTTTGTGTTTTCTTTGTGCAAAAAAATTAAAGTGCTGATGAATTTTCTCCTGATTATAAGACTTTTGGAATTTTCTAGTTCTTAAATAACTTTTAGTAAATTGTATTTTTCTAAGAATGTGCCTATTTTAACATCCAAGTTTTTAAAAGCATTGAAGTAAAATTCTTCATATTATCTTAGTTTTATCCTTTTATTCTCTGTAGCACCAATAGTTATTTCCCAATTCATAGATTTTAAAATGTATATTTTTGCTATCTTTATCCCTTTGACTAGTCCTGCACTGTGTTGTTTGGATCTTTAGTCATTTCAAACAAATCTTGTCTTAGTTGGTGCTATTATACATTTGTTTATAATTTATTCACTCATTCACATTTTACTATATTTTACTTTCTTGAAGATTATTCTGATATTCTTTCTCTAATTACTTTTTAAACTTTTATTGGTACATATTTGTAGTACATAATAATTATATTCACTGTAGTGGATTGGTATGTGTGCCTAACACATTTCAATTTCCTTTCCCCTCCCTCCATCCCCTTTTACTTTTCCAGCATCAGATTCATTTATTTATCTTATAAGACCTTATAAAGTTAATTACAATTTTTACTACTACATGCTTGCAGTACATAATGGTTACATTCGTTATGGTGAGTTGCTGCAAGTACATAGTGCGCCTTAATTCCATTTTTCATCTCCTTTCCCTTCCTTCCCTCCCGTGTTCCTTTCTTGATCCACTTCCTTTTTGAGAAACATCTAGCTCCATACTTCCTACTATCTATGTTTTATTTTGCTCTGTATTTATCTTTTCGGTTTCTCACATAAGGGAAACCATGCAATATTTAATGTTGTATGTCTGATTTATTTGTCTAGCTGATTATTTTTGAGTCTTCCTTCTAGCAAAATAGTTTAAGTCTATTAATTTAACTCTATCACTTTGGCTCATCCCACAAGTATTATCACTATCCTTCAGTTCTAATATTCATCTTTAAATATAGCTTTTATTGTCATTTTTAACCTATAAGGTTTCTTTTGTATTGTGTTTCAAGTGTTCATAGATGTGGGTTTTTCCAGTATTATTACATTGATTTATAATTTCATTGTATTTTAAGTAGAGAAAGTAGTGTGATATAA
>PVLD010028726.1:0-19025 GCA_004027595.1 Dinomys branickii
ATCGTCCCCGGCTCCCAGCGTCTGGGGCTTTCCCACGTCTCGCCCCGGCAGCCTGGTCCGCCCTACCACATCTCCCCCGGCATCATAGAGAAATACGCCCAGTTTAAACTTCCCAGCCGAGGTTCCGGCATTCACGCTCACCAAGTCTGTCTCGAGCTGGTGGTGTTTATTAAGGAGGTTCGCTCCCTTGCTGCTCACCCGGTCGCCATCTTCCCCGGATCTCTCGACAATATAGTTTAATAGTCAGTAAAATAGCAAAGAACAGGGACATCATTTTCCTCCATCTCCCTATGCATCCTCACATTCAAAATTATCCATATGTCCAGAAGCAAACAATTCCCTTGTTTGGGTCAGAAAGGCAAGAAACATCTTCTCTCATAATTAAAACATGTAGCTCTGCCAAAGCGGTCATTCCTAACTAACTGAAAAAGGCACAATTCTTACTAAAGAAACATTATGCATGAGTTAGGGCCAGGAGTTACACTCAGTAAAAATCCTCAATTACTGCAGCTTCATTAATGCATTCTCGATGTCTTATTGCTGAGTAACTGTTCTGAATAAATTTTGCTCTTCTGCATGCGCTCAAAGAAATGACAAAATTCTGAATGAATAAGCAGTCGGCACCCCAGAGAAATTCTTCAGGCCACAGTTACTCAGAACTTCCTATATTTGTCACAATGAGAAGAGAAACATGGAAATTTCAGAGAACGAGAAAATCCTCACAGTTACAATGGAGCCGAGAGAGCATCTATCTTGCCAGGTCCTTCCCAGATCCTCTCCCATCTGATGTACAGATCCCGTCTACAGTAATCTTTAAGAAACAGGAATAGAGGACTGCATAAACAATTCCAGTCACAAGGACCTTATTTCTTGGCACATATTCTTTAATTATAAAATTCTTTATTCATGCTTAGCTATTCTCCTTCTTCCCCAGGTCCTTGTTATCTTCTCTAGGACCACACAGTCCTTCTAATTCTTCTTCCAGTAATAGTCTTCTGAATATTTAAAGGGCTGTCACATAGTCCATCCTGAGAAAATAGGTACAACCATGCCAAGGAGAAGGAACGCTACAAAAGGTCATAGCACTTGTGCGTAGGGAAAGCCATTAGGAGATTGGGACAATGGGATTCCATTAGTGTGGAAGAGACAGAGACAGCAAAGTGGGGTTCCCTTTCAACCACAGGTTCACCAGCTCCCTTTTGTAGTACCCCCAATTTGGCCTCCCAGCAGGTGGCTTTGCTGTCTTCACACTGTACAAGGTGTGAACACCCACCCCCTCACCTTTCCGTTACAGTCCATTACCTGTCTCACAAACACACCTTGAATATGTTCACCTCAACTCCTGCCTTCCCAGGAGGAGCTAACTGCCTCTTTTCTCTAAGCTTATTCTGTCTCCAGGCTAGTTTCCCCCCACACACACACTTGGCTGACTTTATTCTAAATTGAAAATCAGATCACATTACACCCTGATTTATTTATCTTTGCCTAATGTTTCTGTTCCATTCTTATCTTTTATTAGTTCATGCTGGCATCACATGGTTATATCCACTGTGGGGAGTGGATACACGTAAGTAACATAGTTCAATTCTTTTCCATTTCCTTTGTCTCCTCTTGCCCCTTCCTCAATCCCTTGATCATCTTCCCATTTGAAAAACATTTCCCTATTTCTTATTATCTATGTTGCTCTTTTTTATATTTTGAGTTTGTCGTATAAGAGAAACCATATGACATTTAGGCTTGTGGGTCTGATCTTGCTCACTTATGGTCTCCAGGTGCACCCATTTACTTATAAATGGCTCAAGTTTATCCTTCTTTATGGCGAGGTAGTACTCTATTGTGCAGAGATACTACATTTTCTTTACCCATTCACCTGTTGATGGGCGCAAGGGCCATTTGAACATTGTTATGGGAATGTAGACCAGCATAATCAGTATGGAGAGTTCTCAAAGAACTAAAACTAGAAATTCCATTCAGATCAGCTGTTCCCCATCTATGTATCTTCCCAGAAGGGTTGAGGCCATCAAATCACAGTGACACACACATAGGCCTCCCCCATTTGAAACCCTCCAAACGCTTTCTGCTGCTGTTAGAACTGAGAGCAGAGTTCCCGACAGGACTCCTCCTAGGCACTACTTCCTTTTAGTCTCCGTTACTCTCTCTACCCCCTGGCCTTGAATCAGTTCTTACAAAAAGAGAATGGGTAGAGAAACTGAATCTAACAGGGACCCTGAAAATGCACAGCCCTGGGGAAGCCACGTGAAGAGAGGAGGTCTATCAGAGGTGTCAAATTCCAATGTCACAGAAGGTCAAGGTAAGATGGGGTTGGGACTGCAAAGGCATTGGTAACTTTAATGAAAACAGATTTGTAGGAAAAATGTTAGAGATGCAGACACGACACATAGATTGCATTGGTATGAACTATCAGGAGGAAAAGGAACAGAGTAATGAAGGTAAGAAGTGGCTAAAAGGGAAAGTAGAGCCAAACTAGGAAACTGGTTTTTTCGTCTTTATGTGCTTTGTTTGGAGACAGGGACTGTCTATGTACTTCACGCTGGCCTTGAACTCACTGTATGGCCTACACTGGCCAGGGACCTGCTGAGAGCCTCCTGTTTCTGCCTCCTGAGTGCTGAGACTACAAGCCTGGGCCACCAATCCCCAGCTTCTTTTTTAAAAAGGAAGATTGTATTAGGAAAGGAGAAATTAAAAAACATGAACGTAGCTACCTGATTAAACAAGATTCCTAGGGAAATAAGAAGGTAAGCTCAAGGCAATGTATGATTATGCAAAATAGCTGGCACAGCGTTTGGCATAAAGTGAGTTCTCAAAGAATAATTAAAATATAAGAGAATCTTTTTTTGTTAATAAGATGGAAACTAATATGCTTTAAAAGTAGAGAAGAAGTTCATGGAATAGGGAAGGAATCCTCATTTCATACCTAAGTAGATAATATATCATAAATTTGAGATTCAAGCAAAAGTTTTAAATATTTTAATGTGTACTTTTATTACTAATTTGTATACATGTAATATATTACCATGTCTCCAGTATAAAGGTAATTCTGCTTCACTGTGTCTTCCCATGTCCCCAAAGTAGTATTTACTAACACTGCAACATAAATAAATCACATTCCCAGTTGGATATATTTCTTTCATGTTTTATTTTGTCTTACAGGAAGAACCAAACCCCCTGACCTACTGTGTGGATCCATAGCTCACTGACATCATTTAAAGTTTGCACAAGTAAATCATACAGTTATTCCCCTAATATTCGGAGCTACTAACTTTGAGGAATTTAAATAAATATCTATCTATCTATCTAATCATCTACCTATCATCTATCTATCATCTCTCAATCATCTTTATCTGTCTACCTATTAATCATCTATCCATCTAAAGTATTCATACATAGGTATCTGGAAAGATGATGAAGCAAATCTCAACTACTCCGAATGTTTACATCTGTCAAAGAATTAGGTAGAATAAGACATTGTAGATCTCAGTGGAACTCTTGTGTTCTTGAGAAAAATGAACTAAAAAAACTTCCCTCTTGTCCTAAGACACCTTATTTTTGCAAAGTTGTAGTCTGAGACCAATAACTGTCTTTTCTTTCTAGAATCCCAAACATATGGAACATGGCAGAATATTTTGTGAATTAATGAATGAATGAGACAAAGGCTTTTAAATAAAGAGAATGAATCAGCTCATTGCCCTTTAAATAAACAGAAGCCACATTTTAAAATTAACACTGTAAAAAAGGTAGAAAGAGGAAAGGAGACAGGTAACCTACATTTGGTTGGATCATTATTATTTAGCTACATAACCTCTGGGAGGAAATTTTATCTCTTTGTACCTAGTTTACAAATCTGTAAAATGGATTAATACAAAATACTTCCAGAATTATTGAGAGGATTAAAGGACTAGGCATTAAAAAACTTGCTACAATTTTCTTGTAACATACTAGGTATTAACTAAATATTTCTTTTTTCCTACTTTTTCTACATATAAAGTGTAATTTCCTATTTTCAAAGAAAAACAATCTAGATTTTTTTAAAGTTTATTTTCTAGGAAGACATATACCTATAAAATACTGACACTGAAAATATCAAGATTTATCATAATTAACATTAAACACCAAATATAAGGTGAAAGGAAAGAATGGTAGATGCCAATAATTTGTAGAAATAAGCAAATACAGTTATATGAAGAAGCAGTATAAAACTATTTTTCTTTGTTTCTTTTCTTTTTTCATTTTATAAAGTTCAATTATAAATGTGACTGTGATTTCTTTAGTACCATGTAATTTGACATCTATAGCTAAGTTCAACAAACTAGACTAGAACAGTCAATGAAAAGTTCATAGGCAAGTTTAAAAACAAAATCAATTCTCTCACTTTCCTCTTGACCAAAGTACAAATTCCTATTTATAATTCAAGACTTAGGGCAAAAATCACCTCCTCAATGCCACCTCATTGACTTCTCAGACAGAATCTTTTGTGTGCTTCCTGGTATTCTGAACCTCTTTCTGTTGTACAACTACTATACTTTGTAATCTTCTTAAACACTGCGAGCTCTTTGGAGCAGACAGCAATTACATACATTTGTAAATCTCCAGCACAATGTTCTGCACACAACCAGAAATCTATAAACACTTGCTGAGTTAGCATGTGAATGAATTTAAGCTTCTTTGAAATCCTTTTACACATATTGTCTCTACTCAAAAGTTAACACTAAACAGTAAGCCTCTTTGCTGTCTCCATTGTTTCACATGTTAATTATCTTCTTCCAATAACACTGTAATGTTGTAGCATTCTTACAATAATATTGTAAACTACTTCTGCTACTTCCATCACCACCTCAACTCTACCTACTAGCCATGGAGTTGAGTACAATAGTTTAACAGTTTATTAACTACTTGCTGATTGACTTATTAGAAAGTAATTTTGACAATTTTGACAACGGAACAAGGGCTTCATTCTAGGCAGAGTGTTTTAAATGTGTATAGACCATGATTTTCTATTGTTAAAATAAAAAGGTATTTTGATGTTACTTTCATTCGCCACTAGCCAGAAAGCCATTTCTTGTGTATATTATACTTCTAGGCTGATTGGTAAAGGAATTCACATGATGAATCACGTTTCTTATAGAAGAATCATAGAAGACACCTATATTAGTAATGACATGCACTGGCAGACCAGCCTCAGCCTTCCTTTTACTTCCAGTCTCCTGGCAATTTGGCACCATGTATAATGCCTCACAATATTGTGCTTTAACATTGAATCCAAAACACATAACAGGAGCTAAAAAAGTCAAGTAAGAAAAAGATAAAAACATTGAAAAAATATGAGAAATAAAATGAATAAAATAAAATGTGAGAAATACTAACATGAGAAACCTAATAAAATATGAGAAATATTAAAATATGAGCATACTACTAATAGCAGCTTATTAGCAGCACAAGCGGCTATTAGAACACAAAGTGGGTAACCATTTCTCATTTGAGGTGCGATTTCCTGGGAAATAAAAGCTAAGTCTGGCTTAGTAAAGTGGATTTGATAGCAAAGGAGAAAAAGAAGTCAGCATGTGAAGTTCCTAGGAAGAAGTGCACAGAAAGTGTGTTATGGCCAAGCAGAGCCTGGGATGGCCAGACTGGCCTTCCAGCCCTGGCACTGCTATGCAGCTTCGCGACCACTGACCCCTTCTGTGTGCTTTCCTCTCACTGAACACTTTACACATATATTGCTGGCATGTTCGTTGGAAAAGAAAATTTAATAAATCCAGCTCTGTGCTGCTTCCTTTTCCTTTTCCCTTCCATGAATATAATATGATATTCCAGGCCCCAAGGCTTCCTCTCCTTGTGTTCCCTGTGCAGTTCATTTGCAGTCACACAGGCTTAGGAGTCACCAGACCACCGAAACAGCTGTACCTTTTTAATGTAAACCCTTTTATTAAAGCTTAAAGCTGACCTCTGGGTTTCTAGTCCTGGCTGTTTGTGTAGACACAAAAGCTCACAATTCTGTTTTTAAAAGCCTGTAATCTTATGTATTGTCCAATTTTATTCTTCTAATAGATTCTGACCCAGTGTTAGTTAGATTTTGCTGCTTACATGTTTCCCACAGCCACCCTCTCCATCTGCTGTTTCCTATTTGAAGAAGTCTAACAAATTTTATAAAGCTTTGCATTTTCTGCTTCTGTTCCTTTATAATATCTTCCCAACTGGATGTATATCTCAGGTGGGTTTTTCGTTACTGTGTAACACACATTAATTTGTCCTAGATAATGGAAATCATCTAAAATGGCATCCTGATAGGATTATTAATTATTCATCTCATTCTTTAATCTGTACCTTATTTTATTCACTCATTATTTATTCATTAAGCTAATGTGCACACTGAACAAACACCATGTTTATTTGTTAATATACAACTTAAAAAATTCCTTAAATTGTACCTTTAAAAATAACCTTTTATAAAGGGACATGGAAATAAAACACATAGGGGGCTGGGGGTATAGCTCAGTGGCATAAGCGCTTGCCTGGCAAGCACAAGGTCCTGAGTTCGATCCCTGGTACCGGAAAAAAAAAAAAAAAAAAAGGAAATAAAACACATAGAACTGCACATATAAACTATAAAGTTTCAAACACATTTAATAGAATATATCACTTCTTCATGGAATAGTTCCTCAAGACCTTGGAAAGTAGTATGTTGGCCAGGCTGGTTACTTCTTCCCAGCCTATTAAAGACACCATGTTACAGAGGTACAGGTACACCCATATTTGTATCAGCACAATGCATAACTGCTAAATCTTGGAAACAGCTTACATGTCTATCAACAGGTGAACGGATAAAGAAAATGTGATATTTATACACAATAGAGCTTTAAGAAGGATATTTATACCAATTTTTATGAGTCATTCATAGGAACATAGATGCAACTTGACACCATAATTCTACATGAAATAAGTCAAACACAGAAGGACAACTATCTCATGGTTTCTCTTATATAAGAAACCAAAAGTATAGATAATTTTTGAGCAAAATGAAAGATAGATGATAGGAAAAATGGAGATGGACTTTGCGGAGATGGGAAGAGGACATGGGGGGATGGAATGGAGGAGAAATAAAAACCATTAAGATGTGACATGTACATGTACCAATTCCCCCATGAACAATATATTTATTATGTATCTCACACATACTAGTAAAACAAGGAGGAGAAAAAAATACCAGTGGCCACTCCGAGAAGACTTCCAAAGTCAATAGTTGAATTCTCCTAACATGTGTATTTGATTAGATGAGCAGAGAATTTTACAAAGAAAGTAGGAAAGATCTGAAAAGGTAAGAGTACTGTATTAGTTTATCCCCATCTACTTCTCTTCTGACCAGCCAAGACTTTTCCAGTTCTCTGACATAACTGCAAAGAAGCCTGGTGCCTACTACGTCCTCTAACAGTGACGCCAACTCTATCTTCACTCTCAGGGCATGTGGGAACCCCAGACACATATGCCTTCCTATAAATATTCTTCTTTCGGTGCTATTTTCACACACAGTTTTACTATTTTCTTTGTTAGACTCCACATCAATTTTACAACTTCCTCTTTTTCTTTACTATTCTCCTCCTAACCTCAAGTCACCATTACCACATAGTTGCACTGCTGTATTCTGTATAAATATATAGTTTAGAAGTTTACCAGCTTGAAGTAAGGAATTCTGGGATTTTTTTGAACAAGGTTTGATCCTTTTCATTTCTACAAACATATGCCTAACGTTCTGGGCTAGTGTCTGGCATGTGCACAAGTAATTACAGAGCAATGTAGCAGGTGTAGTGATAGTGATTCTAATAATTACTTTGGATGGATGGAAGAGGAGCTGTTCGTCCTGCTGAGGGGGGCTGGGCAAGCTCACAGAGGAAGAGAGAGCTTTTGAAGTGATCCATGATATTTACAAAACTTCCCTAAGTAAAGAAAGGACAGTGTTTGCACATAGAGGAAATAGCTTAATCAATGGCATGGGAGTATGAAAATTCATAAACACTGGGAGAGTGAATTATTTATCCATAGAAATAATCTGACAAGACAGAATAATAGACCACACTAGGGTTAAACTAAGGAAAATCTGCTTAGAGACTTCTAGAAAGGTCCTAGTTAGTATAATATTCATAACAAATACAAGCAGCCTATTCTCAATTACATTTGCGAAGCAGCTACACATAGCACAAAACTTCACAGTCCAGACAGATGATGGTCAAGCCATGACTGCACTTGATTTTTGCAGCATCTGTGGCACACTTGCTAATCAATCAAAATATTCATATTTACCAAGTCTGGAAATAGCCTTAGAATTCTTTCTATAAAATTTTTGGCTTTATTTTAAATAAAGATTTTTCTAACATCTAAAGTATTGAAATAAAATCAATTTCCAGTACTGTTCTAGGTTGCACATTGATAGGAAGGGGTGATCCTAACAGAATACTTATAACTCAAAAGATATCCTCTTCCTATGTCCCATATTTCAACAGAGAAGAATCCATTAATGTATTTCTGCTATACCTGTCTATGCCAAGCAGTGACTCAGAGTGGTTCTGCACTTTGGGTAAGGTAGTCTGGATACTAAATAGCTGGAAGAAAATAACAAATTTAAGTCATCCAAAATTCTGAATATACCAAACTAATCACATATTTGCCTACAGCTTTTAAAAATTGATAATCAGTGTTGCTTTTAAATTAATAAATAACGTTAGTCCATATTACCTAACAATAGGATCCTTAGCAGCATAATTACATGGAGACACAGCACAGAACAAAATCTCCAAATCGATTTGAAAAGCGCTTATGACATATACGTATATTAACCATCAAAGCTAAAAATCTTCAGAAAAAAATCCACTTTCCTACATTGATTAAATTATTTCCCTGGTAAATATAAACAATTTGGAGAAGAAAAGCCCAAGACTGATTGCTCAGACTCTCCAGGGTAAAAGAAACAAACACACTTTTTAAATTCCCAGCTTCACAAGGTACCCTTTGCCAACCCCCTAAGGAGCAGCCTTAGAATCTGCTACAGGCCTCAGCAGCTGCCTGCCCACTTTCTCAGCAGCAAGAAATATGCTAAGCAGTGATTATCAACAGGGAAGAGGATCAAAAGGTTGAGGGAACGATTAAGCAAGATATGATTCCTTCTAACAATCAGTTTCCTGTAGAGGGTCTTGAATAATAGAAACCAGGATAATCTCAAATTTCGATCAATCACATGCGAAACACGTCTCGTCTGCGCTCCCTCTGTGGGAACTCCCGTTGTTTCAGTCTTCTTGACAGGAGCAACATCAGAGTTAGGGTGATTTGCTTCCAGTACTCGAGTCTAACACACTGTATGTCTGACCATTCTAATCATAAAATTTTAAAAATAAATTTAAATTCCTAAACCCATGATAGAAGACCAACAGTAGGGCCAAAAACTTTTGTCTTTTATGGAAAAGAGTCTGGGAGAAAGACTTCCTTTGGAAGTTGTGATTGGTATGAGTCATGTTCCGTTGAGTAACTGCAAATGACTTTCATCATAAAATCAACGTCCCCGAGATGTGAAATGCAGAATGGAAGTTACTTGATTCTGCAGAAGGGGCTGACGTTATTCTCTTGCCACTTTTTAGCTGCCGGAGCCTGGAAACATTGCTTAACTTCAGTGAACCACACTGTTTACAGCAAGGTGAATGAATCTCATTTCTTGCTCTATTTACCGGGTGGTGATGAAGGAAAGAAGGGAGGAAAGTTTGTAACAGTCAGAGCCAAAGCTTATATTGTTTCATTCAGTCTTCATTACAATCCTACACAGTAGTTATCAGGTCATTTTTAAACTGAAGAAACTGGAACCCAGGGAAGTTAAATGACACCTTAAATGTGACCCAGAAGTGGCAGAAGCAGATTTGAAGTCTTGACTCAAAAGTTACTGTTCATTTCACTGGATTGTATTTGCTTCTTTTTCTGTAGATTATAAGGCATGTATAGGTAGGGCAAGTAGTCATGCTCTCCCTGCACCCCTACCTACTACTGAACTTATCCATTGCATACTAAGTTCTCAGTAAAGAATTTATGAATGAACAGTTGATGTTTTATGTATGTAACTGCGTTGAGCTCAATCGAAATAAAAATTGAACAAATGCACCCTATTGTTGGATACCTTCTTTCTGGTGATGAGCCAGGGAGTGAAAGATGAATTGTAATCCCATCCTCCCCTCATGTGAGTCATAGTGGAGTGGCAGAGAGACACATAGAAACAAATTGAGTTATCATTGGTTTTACTTCTATCTTCTAAAGCTTCAAAGAATTCATAGACTCTTTCTGTGAATGTATCCCACAAATATCAAAAGTTACTTCTCTGCTAATCTCCGGGGCTTAGCAAGAATAGCAGTAACGGACTCAGCTTGCAGTGGTAGGAGCCACAGTGAGGAGGAAGAGCTGTTTTAACCTCTCACTTTAGCTAAGCCATCTGTGAGCCCTAAAACTCAAGTTTTAAAATGTATGCGGAAGCAAGTATTTGTCATGCTTGTAAAATGGGAAATTCTGTCTCTGATTTGAGTTTGTTTTATAAAGTTAAACATTATCACCATTATTAGAACAGAGGAGAGAGTTAGACAAATTCAAAACTTAAAGACGACTTGAATGGAGGGAATTAGAGAAAATTGCTAAACCTGCTATAATGATGATATTGCTACTTTATAGGAAAAGGTAGGTGTCTCTTGGACTAAGAGACTGGCATGGACAATGTTGAAAATACAAACACATACATTTCAGTGCTCCTGTTTTTATATCTAGGTATATGATCCATTTTTATTTGATTGTGCTGCAGGGTGAGAGGTAATTGGTCTAGTTTTGTACTACTGCATGTGGGTAATCAGCCTGCCCCGCAGCGCTTGTGGAGGAGGCTGTCATTTCTCCGGCACACACACTTAGCCCTGTTACCAAAGATCACATGCTAAAGGCATGCGGGGCTGTTGCTTTGCCCTCTGTTCTGTTCCATTGACTTATCTCTGTTTGTGCCAGTACAGTGATGTTTTCATTACTTCAGCTTCATATTGCAACTTGAAATCTAAGATTGTTATGCCCTCAGCTTTCTTCTTTTTGCTCAGAACTGTTTTGGATATTCTGGTATTCTTCTGGTTCCATATAAATTTTAGGATTATTTCTTCTGGCTCTATGAAGAACATTTTTATTATTTAGGTAGGAATTGCATTAAATCTATCTATATATCTCTTTTGGTAATATGAACTTTTGGGACAGTATTGATTCTGCCTATTGGGGTGTCTTTCCATTTTATAATGTCCTCCTCATTCTATTTCTTCAGCGTACCATGCGTGGTTTATGTTATATAGGTCTTTCACCTCCTGGGTTAGGTTGATTCCTAGGTGTTTAACTTTTTAAACTATTTTAAATGAGATTCCTTTCCTGATTTGCTTCTCAGTGCATTCATTATTGTAACACTAAATAATAAAGAAAATGCTTGAAGCAATAGGCATAGTAGAAGACTTCACAAACAAACTCAAATAGCACAAGAAATAATATCAAGAATCAACAAATGGTATCATATTCGATTAAAAATTTTCTGCACAACAAAGGGAACAATCAACAGAGTGAAGAGATGACCTACTGACTAGGAATAAGGGCTTGCCAGCTCTTCTTCTGACAGCAGATTAATATTTAGAAATATAAGAACAAAAATTGATCACAAAATTTAAACAACGCAGTCAAAACCAACTAAATGAAATGAATAGGCACTTCTCAACAAAGAAGTACAAATAGCCAATGACTACATGAAAAATGCATAGCATCTTTAGCCATTAGAGAAATGTAAATTCATCCAACTCTGAGGCTCCATCATTAAGAACACACACACACACACACACACACACACACACACACACACAGGTGATGATGTGAGGAAAAAGATACCTTCCTATTGTTGGTGAGAATGTAGACTAGCACAACCACAGTGGAAATCAGTTTGGAGATTCCCCAAAAAACTAATAATAGTAATTGCATTTAACCCAGCTATTCCCCTTCAAGATATCTTCCAAATTAGTCAAAAACATCATACTACAGCGAAACATGCATATTCATGTTTACAGCAGCTCCGTTCACAATCTTGGAAGCAGGCCTGTATTTCCATTAACAGATGAAACAGTGACATTTGTACCCGAAGTACCACTACTTTGCCACAGAGAGGGATAAACTTGGTGCATTTGTAGGAAAACTGCTGCACCTTGAGACCACAGTGTTAGATGAAACAAATCAGACACACAAGCTTAAATACTGAGTGATTTCTCTTACACACACACCCCAAACTATTAAACTGTAAAAGCTAAACTTTAAAGTGAAGGTGATAAGGTAGCAAACAAGGAGGCAAAGGTTTTGGCAATGGAGAGGGGAAGAAGAGGAATGAGGGGAAAGACAGCCAACAATGATGAAGACAAAATATACATGTGCCAATTTCTAAAAGTGAATGTAGTTATTATGCATGATAAATACACACCATCAAAGATGAAACTGCATCAGGGGTAAGAAAATTATCTGAATCTTGTTCAATAATAACGATGGCAGAGATGCATAGGAGTACCGTGGTCATTGCTGATTTCCCAGGCTTAATAACGGAGTAGAGGTATATTACTGGTCCGCATCCTGACCAAGAAGGAACAGCCAATCAGGCCATCGAATTTCCTTTTGTTCCAATCACAGGCTCACCAAGCATTCTGCAGTAGTAGATAATATCTATAAAGTAAAGAAGTCTTTTAAAAGTACGTACTTTCTTTTATCCCTTGGCCTTCGCTCTAGTAAGTCAGTGGTCATTCTGCACTCATTGCCTCAAGTAGAAGATGGCTCGCAAACAAAGTGGGATTCAATTTTTGGCCAGTGAGTTTTAAAAATCCCTTAGCCAGGGAATCAGAAAGAACTCCCAGTAGGTGTGGGAAACACAAGATGACAAGTAAGGTTTCTCACTTCTATGAGTAGAAGTTGCCTAGCCTAGGACAACATCTAGGAGGATGTCAGAGGGGAATCAAAGAATGGAGACATTGCAGACACCTGAGAAAGTGGGAGGTTTGGCACAATGATTGGTTAAAGAGACACAGGTCTCACTCACAGAGGGTATGACTCATTCGTAGGAGAATCTAGGCTCAGGGACACAGCCAATATCTCAGAAAAGAAACGACTACAAAGGCCACTTACTACCAAAATAAACTTTACAAGATAAATATTACTAGCAAAATTTGCTAGCATTGTGCCTGGCATTATAGTAGAAGCAAGTGATTATTGAATCGGTATATACAGTCCCATCTATCTATAGCATAAATTTTTAGATTCGAGACCTGAGAGTTAGGCTTCAACAATAGTGACAGAACTGATTTGCTAACCAAGCATTTGGTTAAAATCCCACAAATGATGGGGTACAAAACTTTGTGTATCTAGGAGAAATACTGTCAATTAAGAAAACCAAAAGGCAAAAGTACATAGGGTTTCACTTTCCTATTTGTTACACCTTTGGGAGATTGTATAGCTCTACAACTAGCTTCTCTCTATCTGTCCATAGTCCAAGCAGTACAAAATTGAACTTACAAGTCACTGATACTGCTTATTTCTCTTCTAGGCATCAGGGGTTAGAAATGGCCAGTCTATTTTGGCTACTGCTCTGAGATGCCCACATTGCTTTTCTAGTTAGCAGGAGACTTGATTCATCTTAGGATTTCAGAGGTAGCAAGAAATGCCTTATAGATAGTTTTGTGTGATGGCTGAACCGTTCAGTGCCTTCCTGTGTCACAGACACGTTGACAAGGCTGAGTTATGTAGTTCTTTCCAATACGGCTTCTGAAATCAGTATGGCTCTGGCAAACTCTGAAAGGTTAAAACTTATATAATCAGAACTAGGAAAACTCCTCCCTTTTGATTTTTTTCTTGCTTTAATTTTAAAGAGAGAAAAACAAAATAACAACAAAGACAAAAAACAAAACAATACAAAAACAATAAAAATGATACAGGATTTCAAAACAAGATGATAGGAATTAACAATGGTTTTTATATTACACATTGTTATCTTTAATGAAGTTGCTCAGATTACCAGATGTAACAAGGGAAGATTGATCAAACCATTAAACAGAATAAAATGTAATAAAAATTAGAAACTATACAAAGCTTCACTAAACAAGATGGTAGGAATTCAAGAATGGTTGGTACATTGCACATTGTTGTCTTCAAATTGGTTGTTCAGATTACCAGATACAAGTGTGCAAAATTGGTCAAAAAACCCTTAAGCATTAACCATTCCTTTCAATAAACCAATAGACCTTCGCAGTACAATTATCTCAGCTCTCCTTGTATATACATATATATTTTTCCCTTCCTTCTTCTGCTCCTCCCTTTTTAATTTGGAATAAGGTTTTGTGGAATCTACAGTGACATATTTATCCATTTTAAAGAAAACCAAAGGCATGCCGGGAAGATGCTATTGAAGTCATAGGGTATATTAAAAGCTTCTAATAAGATGATACTTAAAGAAACCCATAGTAAATCATTCTGCACTGTGAATTTCTCCATTGCTTTCTTTGACTATACTCCTTGAGGAAAGAGGCTGTGACTTCTCAGCTCTGCACTACAGGGCCTAGAACCATCTTCAGGTTGGTAGGGGCCAAGAGTGCATTCAACCAGTGCTTTGTAATAGAAATAACTAGCAACTAACATATATTTGGTGAAATCGATTTTGGTAGTCCAAGGTTTTTCCAAGGCACAGTACTTAGAATTTTTTCAGTATTCCCTTCCATTCAATAGATTATATATTTTTTAGAAAAATGCCAGTGAAGATCCATAGTTCCAGACTGAGATATTAAAGAAGAAGGAATCCTACATCTAACCGGAAAACCAAGTCTGGATTGCATAGAGCATGTCTACTCTGCCCACATAGCCTCTCACTGTGGGAACAAAGACAGAAATACTCAGTACCTCTAGCTTCCTGATCTATTGCTTGACTGACTGAAGGTAGACAAGCACAGCCCGTGGGGCTGGGGAATATAAGATATAGAGCAGGTTTGGGTGGAAATGTATCAAGCTCAACTTTACAAATGCAAGATGGCTAGAACATTTATGACCCCATCTAAGAACGTCTCTGCCATTCATATCTGTGAGTCATTCACATAACACGAGTGAATGGCTTCACTCATGAGGAATGGGTGGGGCACATCAAGACCTGAGGACAGAGCTGTTCAGCTTTAGGTGGGAAAAGAGAAGGACATGAACTGCGAGAATCGTTGGAGAGTTCAGAGTTCACACTGGACAGCTTCCTTTTACATTCTTGCCAGGAGTGCCTTGCTGTCCTCTTCTCTAAGCCTGAAATGGACCCAGAGGAAGAGAAGACTAAGCGTTTCTGGGTGACTTCCTAAATGCTATGTTACTTTCTCCTCCATTTTAGTGAATTACTGAGAGAAAGAAGTGAGAACGCCTCCTTGTTCCTTTAGAGAAGAAAGTCTGGTTGAATACCATTCCTTCTGAACACTTGTGACTCGGTTCTCAAGTAACACAATAACTGCGGGATAGGGTGGCTACTGACGAGTGACCTACCACATAAGGAGAGCAAGAAGTGTGTGTGTTGTCTTTTACTTACTGATATAAGCTCTTTCTCACGCATACATAATGTGCATATTTATGTATTAATATACACATACACATCCATATCTGCCTTTCAACAGCAACTCTCTGGACTCCTTCTATTTGAAGTGTGACACAATACAAAGGTGATGTGATCAGAATGTTCATAAAAGCCTCTTCCTTGAGGGCAAAACTTATCCTTGACAGAAAGGTGTATTATACCTTCCAGACTTGGAAGTGACTACACAAAACAAAGAAAAGTAAGAAAACTCGTACTCAGAACCCATGATGTGGAAGAACTGTACTAAGTCCATTATATCCATTACTTTGTTTTGCCATTACTTGGGGGAAATGCACTAGCATGGAAAACACCATAAATATAGCTGGCAAGAAGAAAAAAGTCCTGTGAAAGTAATAGCTGGTGTACTCTCTGTTTCAGTACAGGCTCTCCAAAATGTTCTGTCCCTTTGATTTCTCAATTTATGGACATAATCATTCCACCCTTAGACTTAGGCTCTAAGTCTCCAATGCAGACTGCAAATTGTACTTTCTGATGGGGTTTTGAAAGCTTTTTAGACCCTTATCCAGTCTTCTATGATCTCCAGTAAAATCCTAGACTCTTATTATCTAAAGCACCACAAGTAAATCTAATGCCAAGTCAATACTGCAGACCATCACTGGTATTTTCAGGACTTTCAGAATGTGCGTGCAAAGTTGGTTAGAACAGCCATTAAAAATATGGTAGCTAAAAGAACCTGACATTCTTTTACTCACACTCAGGAAGTTCAAGGACCACTTCTAGTCACACAGACTTTCCTGTATGTGTGTATCTAGAAAGCGACAGTGAAACTTGAGAAAACTGTAAGATGGTTGATCAATGACCAAAGGGGCATAGACAACTGAAGTGGAAATTAAAATCACGTGACTTCTTTAATCTGCAAAAAGGGCAAGTTGAAAGGGAATGGGACTGAGTACATTGCTGGTACGATAGGAAGCTTTATTAGATTTATATGTTCTGAACCTAGATATAAAACTACAAAATTTCAGGGGTCTAGATATAATTTCTATGCAGTTACTATAATATGTAAAGCTTCACTAATATGTGTATAACCTATTTAATTCTTCTGGAGGCATACTTACTCTTCTTTATCAATAGTCTTGTATGTCATGATCATGTACTAGAGTATGTTTTGTGGTAAAAAAAAAAAAAATCTATTGACCCAACATCAGTACTAGCATGTGCTCATATTTGCTTTCATAAGGCTGGAGGTAGATGTCTATTAATTCACCTGTTTTTTTTTCAAACAGCCCCACCATTGTGCCCCTCAGTCAATGTTTCAAACTAGCTAGCCAACTAATCATTAAAGGAAATGTTACACCAACTTGATAAAGGATCTATTCTCTCAAAGCCATCATTAAAATATGAGCCATGTTCAGACGCTGTTTTAGGTAGCATTGGTACTAAGAAAAACAGAAGGGAGTTCTTACACTTGAGAATCTTACAGGTAGTTTGGAGACAGCATATAAACAGATCAATGCAACAGTGTGTTAAATACTCTAATAGAATTGTGCACATGATGGAATCACAGCAAAATGAAAGTAATACCTCATTTTAACTAAGGACATCAGCAATGATAGCATTTAGGTTACGCACTGAAGGTTGCATTAGATTATATTTACTTTCTCCTAATATTTATTGCTTTTTAGCTAGCTGTAATATGCCAGAATTTCTTACATGTGTGGAAAGCATAATCTAAGATTTTAAACAGTCTTGCTGTCTTTACAGTTTTACAAGGTAATTTCCATTGATCAGAGATATAATACACGTTGATAAATGATTACCCTTCACATCTGAGCAAAGATAGAAATTTCTCTAAAGAAATTGCTAATAAACAGTTCTGATATATGTATGGCATTTTATGTGGAAAGATAAAGACCTTAAGTAAAGTACCAAGATAAAAAAGACATGCTATAACTTTTATTTCTAAATTTCAGTCCTATCTTATTGGCATTTTTAGAAATATATACTTGTTATATCTATGTTACTGTGCTAGATAGAATAATTGCCCCTAAAATGATATCAATATACTAATGCCCAGAATCTCAGAATATATTACCTTACATGGTAAAACAGACTTTTCAGATATGAAGTTAGGAAGCTTAAAATAGGAAGATTATCATTCTGGGTTTCCCAGATGAGATCAGCATGATCATGCATCCCTACAACAGGGAGGGAGGAGTTTCAGAGTCAGAAAGGATTAAGGAAGCAGAGGTTGGTGTGGCATACTGTGAAGTAGGGGAAAGAACCACAAACCAAAGAACAAAGGCAACCTTTGGAAGCTGAAAAGGCAAAGAAACTGATTTTCTCTTGGAGCCTTTAGAAGGAATGCAGCCCTACTGAAACCTTGATTTGATCACCATAGGATTCTTTTTTCTTTAACTTTTGACCTCAGGATATGTAAGACAGAAGTCTGAGTTTTTTGTTTCCTTATAGAATAGGAACATTTATTGGTGAATAGGAATGGGGATTAAGGAATAGGAATAGCTCCTGAGAGACAGGAGGGGTCCCAGATGGATTGCCCTCTGGGTTAGTTTAAATGCTAAATTTGTGGTAATCTGTTACATCACCATTAGTAATTAATACTTTTACCAAGTCCTGAAAAGACAGCCAGATTAGACATGTGAGCATGGAAGGCCGTCCAAAGCTGCATCACTTTTATGTGTTCTGCACAAAAGAATGAAGAGAACTTCTGGGAAGATGGCGACCGGGTAGGCAGCAGAGAGAGAACCTCCCAGAGGATTACCACCCAAACAATGAAATATAGCAATATGAAGACAGAAATAAGGACTTCCGGGAAGAAGACAACCAGCCAAGAGAGCGAGTGCGGAGGGAAGAACGGCTTCAGCTCCTGAACCCGACAGAGAACACGCTACTGGGACAAACTGCGCCAAACCGGGCAGCGCTCCGGGATCCCTCTAAGAACTCCACCCCCGCAGCCAGTGCTGTGCAAACTGGAGCAACAGTGACTGGCCGGCGGGATTTCTGAGTCGGGGGAAATCTCCATCCAGGGAAAAACATCTGAACGGCACTCCTGTCTGCACGATCCCAGGGTGAGTTAAGTGCGTGCTCTAACCAGTTTTTTATGAATCGGGAAGAAGCTCAGCCCAGCGAGAGACATCAAAGCAACTTTAAGGACTGCAGGATCTCCCGGGTGGGAAGACCTACTTAGGCGCCCCAACGGGTTTTGTGAGGGGGAAGGAGCTCCACCCAGGGAGGAACACCTGAGTGGCCTATCTGCAAGAATCCTGGGGTGGCGAGCTGTTTATTCGCCCCGGCCAGGTCTTGGGGTAGGGAGTAGAAGCGGAAATCTCAGCAGACAGCTTAAGGGACATTCTCCCAAAGAGAAGTA
>PVLD010028727.1:0-19020 GCA_004027595.1 Dinomys branickii
AGATTTTGTCATTATGTATTTTTAAATGTGTTGGTAATAAATTTAATTATATGATTCTTTGGCTATTTGACTTACACACATTTTCCAAGAACCTGGAATACTCAATGGAATTTTATAATTCCAATTTTGTTATAGTTTAGCTTCCTTAATTGTATGTCAGAATTAGGAATAAAATTTACTTTGGAAAGTATAATGCACTGTAAAATTTGTTCTTCTAATGACATTGTAGCAATGGTTGCAAACTGTAGCTCTTCTCAATCAGTGAATTGTTTTCCAACTTCCCAGTTCCCTGAAGAAATTGGAATAAGTCGAGATTAGTGTGGTTTTGAATGATTATAAACTTCACCAGTGAAAGTTTAATTATTCTAAAAATTATGGCATAAAAGGGGCTCAGTTTTGGTAATAGACATGGCATTGTGTGTTGGAACTGTTTTGCTATTTTATTGTGTTTGTTAATTTTAGGGAAATTTTCATAGATTTATATGAAGTTATTCATACTATATTTTAGTATTAAACATTTCCCATTTATATGGACAATGGACCAATTTAATAAAGGTCTTTTATTCTTTGGTAACTTTTCTCAATTTATTTATTTATTCGTTTTCATTAGTATATGTTTTTCATTTTAAAGAGAATAAAAATAATAAACATTAGAAATGACACTGTATTTCAGAAAAAGAAGATGATAAGAATTCAACAATGTTTGCTATGTTGCATAGTGTTGTCTTCAAAGTAGTTGTTCAGATTCCCAGACATAAGCATGTAAAATTGGTAAAATGAAAATTAAGCATTAACAGTTCCTTTCAATATACCAACAGAAGTTAGTAGTACAATTACCTTAGCTATCTTGTGCATGTGTATATATGTATTTCCCACTTCTTGAGGAAAAGGGGGAAATATATGCATATTTTCTTTCCTTTCTTTCTTTCTTTCTTTCTTTCTTTCTTTCTTTCTTTCTTTCTTTCTTTCTTTCTTCTTTGCTTCTTTTTCTCATCCCAGTTATTCTTTCATTTGAATGGTTTCTTTACCTTTCACAATATCTATTGTACCTTTTGGATTGTATTTACTCTTTCACATTCTTATACTAGGGAGACAATGCAATGTTTAAACATGCAAGGTGAACATATTCCACTTATGAGTTGGTCTCTAGTTGCATCTATTTGTTCATAAAAACCTCAAGTTTATCTTTCTTTTTAGCTGAGTAATATTCCATTTTATAAAAATATCGCATCTTTTTTATTCATTCCTAAGTGGATGGGATTTGGGTTTTTTTTCAAGATTTAGCTATTACAAATTGTGCTGCTATAAATGTGGGTGCACATATATCACCGTGGTATGATGTTTTCAGTTCTTCTGGAAAAATGCCCAGAAGGGGAATAGCTGGGTTGAATAGGATCCCTAGTCCTAGTGTTTTGAGGAATTTCCACTATGGCTGTACACTGTCTACACACCCACCAACAGTAAAGCATCCCTTTTCCCCCATAGCCTCTCCAGCATTTGTTATTGGCAGATTTCTGGATATTAGCCATTCTTTCTTGGTGAGATCGAATCTTAGTGCTGTTTTAGTTTGTATTTCTCCAGCGACAAATGATGTTGAACATTTTTTCATATATTTATTTCCCATTAGTATTTCTTTATCTGAGAAGTGTATATTCGTCTCAGATGCCCATTGTTGGGTTGGGTCTTTGAATTTTGGGGCCCTGATGTTTAAAATTTCCTTATATGTTCTAGATAGAAGGACTTATCTGAGACAGTTGGCTAAATCTTTTTCCTCAACTTATGTGTTTTCTTTTTACTCTGTTGGTGATTTCTTTTGATGTACAAAAAGTTTTCAATATGATAAGATCCCAGTTGTTGATTCTTTGAAACATTTCCCATGCAGTTTGGTTTTCCTTCATGAAATCTCTGCCTATTCCTGACTTTACGATTTCTATCTATTTTCTTCCAGTAGATTTAATGTTTCTGTTCTAATATTTAGAAGTTTGATCCATTTTGACTTTAGTGCATGGTGATAGACATGAATCTATTTTCAGTCTTCAGAATGTGGAGTCAGTTTTTCCAGCACCATTTATTAAAGAGGCTATCTTTCTTCAAGTGAACATATTTGGCCCCTTTGTCAAAGATAAGTTGTGTGGGGAGTGGTCCCATCGCTTTGGAACTCTCTGTTGGTGAGTGAGGCCTGCAGCATTGTCTTGGGCTCTGTCGTCCTTTAGGTTGGGAGGTAAAACACATCCTCCATCAACTAACTGCCTGAGGATCCTGGAGCAACAGCCCCTATCTGGCCACCGTTGAGTTCACAGCTGAGGCCTTCATGCTTTCCATCCATGGCCTGGAGACATTGGTACCGAAGGCCAGCATTCCCAAAGCATCACTGTTGTCTGAGCCATGCACACCAGCAATTGCTTGTGGATCCTGGGCCCAGTGGTCCACTGCCCTCTACCATCTTGGGAGAAATCTGATATCCAGGTAAACTAGGGTCCCTAGCATCCTTTTTTGAGCTGCCTGGGTAGCTTGTGACTCAGCAGTTTCCTTCTGACATCGAAAATGACAAGATGTAGTAGCAAAATGCAATCTCAGAACTCAACTTCACCCAGAGCAAGTCCAGGAGATTCAGACATAGGAGAACTGAAAGCCACATACCTGAAGTCTGTGAAGTGATCGCATCTGCAGTAAAGAAACAACTCAATCAGGCCACAGAAAAAATCAGATCAGAAATAATCATCCAAGTAAAAAAAGAAATGACATCAATAATGACAGAACTGCTCAGCACATCTAAAGAAGACATATATAAAACATTGATGAGTATAGGAAAATGATGGAAACATTAAATGAACAATACAGGACAGAACCAGAATGCATAAAGCAGATTCAAAGAGATAGGCAGGAAATCAAAACTTCCTTTCAAAGCTTGCAAAACCACTTGAATGAAGCTGAAGATAGAATCTCAGAAGACAGCATGACAGCTAATATTCATTAAAGGAAAGATATCTTAAAATAATAAAGGATCCAGGAAAAATAATTTCATCAGCTGAAAGATGAGGCAAAGAGAAATAATGACAGAAACTCCATAAACACTTGGAAATTAAACAACAAACTCCTGAAAAACCAATGGGTCACAGAAGAAATTAAAGAAGAAATTAGGGAAACCACACCCTTCACAATAACATCCAAAAACATGAAATACTTAGGAATCAATCTAACCAATGAAGTAAAAGTACTATACAGTGAACATTACAATGTTCTCAAAAATGAGATTGGAAAGGAATTTAGAAAATGTAAAGATTTTCCCTGTCAGGGATAAGAAGAACCAGCATTGTGAAAATTGTACATATTGAATGAAATCCCAATCAAAATACCGTTAGTATATCTTGCAGATCTAGGCACATGTTTCTAAAGTTCTTCTGGAACCGGGAGAGACCTAGAATAGCAAAAGGAATCCTGGGCAACAAAGGAAAGGCAGGGGCATCAAAGTCCTCGATTTCAAATTACACTACAAAGGTACTGTGATGAAAATCATCATGGTACTGACAAAAAGAATAGACCTGAGGATCAATGAAACAGATCAGAAGATACAGACACAACTACACACACACTCAGACAACTTATCTTTTTTTTTAAAGTAAAGAATGAAAGCATATTAACAAACCGCCATTTACAAAGCAGCAGAAGAATAGTACAAGCAATATTAAACTACAGACAATGTGACAGAGAATTAACAATGGTTCTATTATATATGGATAACTTCAAAGTGGTTACTCAGGGAAATAAATATAGTCATGTAAGATTGATCAAATAATTAATTATCAACTATTCCTTTCAGTAAAGTGATAGAAGTCAGTAGTAGAAGTATGTTAGTTATAGTGCATATGCATATATACATAGTTTACCCCTTCTTTCTTTTCTCTTTTCCCTCATCCCAGTTGCTCTTTACTTTTGAGCAGTTTCCTTTTTTTTCACAATGTTTATCGTATCTCCTAATTTTTATTCACTCTTTCAAGTTCTTACACTAGTGATACAATAAGTTGCTTACACATGCAGGTCTGATTTATTTCACTTATGAGTATGGTCTCTAGTTCTGATCATTTACTTATGAAAACCTCATGTTTATCTTACTTTATAGCTGAGTAATATTCCATTACATAAAAAGTCACAATTTTTAAAATCTAGTTCTCATTGGATGGGCATTTGGGTTGCTTCCATGATTTAACTATTACAAATTGCACTACTATAAACATGGGTGCACATATATTGCTGTGATATGTTTTCAGATCTTCTGGGAAAATACTCAGAAGGGGAATAGCTAGGTTAAGTAGGCCCTGTCCCTAGTTTTCTGAGCAATTTCCAAAGTGATTTCCACAGTGCTTTCACGAGTCTGCATTCCCACCAGCAATGGAGAAGAGTTTCTAGTTCTCCACAGCCTTGCCAGCATTTGTTATTAGTTTATTTCTTAATGATCGCTATTGATACTGGGGTGAGGGGAAATCTTAATTTTGTTTTAGTTTCTATTTCTTGAATGACAAATGATAGTGAACATTTTCTCATGTATTTATTTGTCATTTGTATTTCTTTATGTGAGAAGTGTGTATTCATTCAAATGACCATTTTAGGATTGGGTCTTTGAATTTGGGGCGGTTGATATTTTTTCATTCTTTATATGTTCCTGATAGAAGACCTTTGTCTGAGAGACAGCCAGTAAAATTTTTTTCCAAAATATGGGTTGTCTCTTTATTCTATCTCTTTATTCTGTATTCTTTAGATGTGCAAAAGCTTTTCATTAAGATGAGGTCCAAGTTGTTGATTCTTTGAAGTATTTTCTGGGCAGTTTGGTTTTTGTTCATGAACTGTCTGCCTACCCTATGTCTTCAAGGTTTCTGCCTACTTTCTCTACCAATAATATTGAGATTTGTGATCCATTTTGACTTGAGTTTGGTGCATGGTGATAGACTTGGGTCTAGATTCAGTCTTTGGCAGGTGGCAAGCCAATTTTTCTGGTACCATTTATTAAAGAGGCTATCTGTCTTCTAGCGAGGTTTTTTGGTGTCTTTGTCAAAGATTAGGTGGCTGAGTGAGTTTCTGGTTGTGGATGTTTCTTCCAGTGTGTTCCATTGATCCTCAGGGCTCTTTTTCTGCCAGTACCATGTTGATATTATCACAGTAGCTTTGTAGTATAGTTTCAGGACAGGGATTGTGATTCCACCTGACTTGTCTTTGTTACACAGGATTGCTTATGCTATTCCGTGTCTCTTCTGGTTGCAAATGAATTTTATGAATATTTTCTCTAGATCTGTGAGGTATGCTAATTGTATTTTAATGGGAATTGCATTGAATCTGTACAACAATTTTGGTAGTATGGTCATTTTCACAATGTTGGTTCTTGTTATCCATGAGCAAGGAATAGTTTTACATTTACAGAAGTCCTCTTCGATCTCTTTTTTCAGAGTACTGTAGTTTTCATTGAAATAGATCTTTTACTTCTTTTCTTAGATTGATTCCTAAATATTTTAATATCTTGGATGCTATTGTGAAAGGTAAGGTTTCCTTAATTTCTCCCTCTGTTTGTTGCCTGTGTATAGGGATGCTATTAATTTTTGAGTGTTGACTTTGTATCCTGCTACACTGCTTTATTTGTTGATTAATTCAAGAAATCTTCTGCTGGAGTTTTTGGGGTCTTCCTGTATAGTATCATGTCATCTGCAAATAGTGATAGTTTGACTTCTTCCTTTCCTATCCTTATTCCTTTTATTTCTTTGTCTTGTCTAATTGGTCTGGCTAATGCTTCCAGTACTATGTTGAGTAGGATTGGTGACAGTGGATATTCTTTTTGTGTTCCTGACTTTATAGTGAAAGTTTTTAGTTTTGTCCATTTATTATGATGTTGGCTGTGGGTTTGTTACAGATGGCTTTGATCAGATTGAGGTAACGACAATGTACTCCTATTTTCTGTAGGGTTTTTATCATGAATGCATGTTGCACTTTATCAAAAGCTTTTTCTTCATCTATTGAGATGATCATATGGTTTTTGTCTTTGGCTCAATTGATATGGTGCATTACATTTATTGATTTGTGAATATTGAACCATCACTGCATTCCTGGAATCAATCCCTCTTGGTCATGGTGTGTGATTTTCCTGATGATTTGCTGCATCCTGTTTGCTAGTATTTTATTGAGAATTTTTGCATCTATGTTCATTAGGGAGATTGGCTCATAGTTCTCATTTTTGTTTGAGCCTTTCTCTGGTTTTGGGTAAGACTTGCCTTCAGCAATGAGTTAGGAGAGAATTCTTTGCCTTTCAGTGTCATTAAAGTGTTTGGGAAGGATTGGTGTTAAATCTTCTCTAAATTTCTTGTAGAATTCAGCTGTGAATTAGTCAGGATCTGGGCTTTTCTTTCTTGGTAAGTATTTTTATTTCGTTTACAATTTTGTTGATTGATATTGAGTTATTCAGCATTGTTATATTTTCATGATTCAGCTTTAGTAATTAATATGTATCTACGAATCTGTCTTTTTCTTCTGCATTTTCCATCCTGTGGGCATATATGTTTTTGAAGTGTGTATTGATGATATCTGAATTTCTATAGGATATTTAGTTATGTAACCCTTTTAATTCCTCATTGCATGAACTTGAGTTCGTCTTCTCTTTTTTGATAAGCTTGGCTTTGGGGTTATGAATTTTTTTATTCTTTTAAAGAACCAAGTCTTTGATACATTCATTCTTTATATGGTTTTCTTAGTCTTTGTTGTGTTAAGTTCTGGTCTTATCTGTACAATTTCATCCCTTATTTGGGTTTGAGCTTGATTTGAACTTGTGTTTCTAGAAACTTGAGGTGAAGCAGGAGGCTGTTGACTTGTGCTCATTCTGTTTTCCTGACGTGAGAATCCACTGCTGTAGGTCTCCCCCTGAGGACTGCGGTCACTGCATCCCAGAGACGCTTGTAAGTTGTGTCTGCATTTTCACTCAGTTCAAAATGCTGCTTAATTTCTTCTTTAATGTGATCTGTGACCCACTGGTTGTTCAGGAGGATGTTATTTGATTTCTATTTCTTTATGAATTTTTTGCAATTTCTTTTGCAATAATTTCCATTTTCATTGCACTATGTTCTGATAATGTGCATGGGATAATTTCAGTTCCTTTGCATTCAGTTAAACATCGTCTATGGGCTAGTGTGTGGTCTATTTTAGAAAACATCCTGTGTTAATGGGAAGACTGTATTCTGATGCTGTTGGGTGCAACAGTACGTAAAGGTCTACTAAGTCCATTTGTTCACAAGTTTTGTTCTGTTCTGTTTCTTCTTTGCTGACTTTTTTTGTCTAGTTGGCCTATCATCTTGTGACAATGGGGTATGAAGTTCCTCTGTTATGACTCTCTTGTTGTTTATGTGATTTTTCATGTCTGTTAAAATTTGTCTTATATAGTTGGGTCTTCCTGTATTTGGTGCATATGTATTTATGATTGTTATGTCTTCCTCTGACAATTTTGCCCTAACAAGTATGTAATGACCTCCTTTACCTCTTTTGATCATTCTTGGTTGGATGTTTACATTTTCTGCAAACAGAATAGATACCCTGGCTTTTTTCTAGGCTCCTGTCACATGGAGTATTGTTTTCCATTTTTTGACTTTCAGTCTATGAATTTCCTTTTGAGTTATATATGTATACAGCATATTGCTGGGTTTTTTTTCTTGATCCAGTCTGCTGGTCAATTTCTTTTGATTGCTGAGTTGAGACCATTTACAGTAATGGTTATAAGTGATTTGTATTGTCTTATCTGTTTCATATCGAATGACATTGAACATTGTTTGACATACTTCTCATAGTATTAAGAGGTGGGATATTCAATTTTGCTTATTATTTCAAGAATATAATTTACCATTTATTCTTCTAATACAATGTTCATGCTCCTACCTCTGTAAAAATGCCTATGGCAAATTTGCCAGAGTGTTAATATATCATGCATTAAGTCATAAGATATCATTTCTGCATCTCTGTTGCATTAAGTACAACATGTCACTCTATGTTGTCTCCCCTACTATACTGTGAATTCCAGCACAACGGGGATGAAAATCTAGAAAGTGAGCTTACGTTATGGCATGAGCATGTGGTACACCAAGGACTTACCTGTTTCTTAACCAAACACTCCACCCTGAGAACCTAGTCTGTGTCAGGAATATTACTAGGTCCTGAGAAATTAAGGAAATAGAAGCTCTTTTTCTTAAGTGTTACATTATGCGGTTTCAAATAAGATTAAACATTGGTTCTTAATAATACTGTTTTAAGTTTCATAATGGAGATAGAACTGATAGACCACTGTGTGGAGTAAAGATGTTTTCTTGGGAGCATAATGCTGTCTCTATTTTTCAGGTACTGGGGATTGAACTCAGGACCTTCACACTGATCTACATCCTCAAGTCTTTGTGAGTTCGTTTTGAGTTGGGCCCTTAATCTCTAAGTAACTTTATACTTTGCTCAAACTTCTGATGATCCTCCCTCAGGCTCCCAGAGTGCTGAGATTAGATATGTGGGCCACCATGCAAAATTCAGAACATAACTCTTTCAGTGGGTCTAGAAAACATAAATCAAAGAAGCCAGGTATGATGTCTTAAGAAGCTGAAGCAAGAGGATCACATGCCTGATGCTGGCCTGGACAGTTTAGTAAGGTGCAGTTCAGTGGTAAGCCAATACTGTATTTTATCACCAGCAAAGCAAAGAAAAAGAATTTATAGAGTGTAGTCCAAGGGACTCAGAGTGTTCCCCCCCAAGTGCTAAGACTATGGAGTACAATCATTAAATTGCTAGCTAAATGAACCAAGAGTCTTGTCTGAAATAGTTTGTATATTTCATGGATGGGTAGAAGACAGAAAGAAACTTGGTGAATTTCTCCACAGGATACTCATTTACCTGTCTGATTGGCGATCTCATTCTCTGGGCAAGGGGTACAATCAAAACAACAGGCAGCCTTTCCTTCCTGAGGGGATTTCCTGAATCCAGGATGGCAGCTCTCACTGCAGACAGAACGTGGAGTCTGAGGAAAGGCAGATATGTGTGGGTTACCTCTTAAATGTTTACTTAATCCTTTGCAGTAAGAGTGATCAACTTAATTTATATAAATATATACATATGAAGTTTGAAGAAGAGTATATTTGAGTGCCTTACTTGTTTAATGATATGAAGTGTATGGATACTTATAAAAAAGTGATTAATAAATGTGTTTCTGTCCCACTCACCTGAAAATGAGAAAGGAATAAAATATTTGTTTATGTTAAATTTATTTGTCCAATTCAGATATATCTATGTATAATGATCATATTCATCTTAAGGAATTTGTACCTATATATGATGTATCTAAGGTTCCTCTTTTTCCCAATCCCTCCCCTCCATTCAACCTCTCTTCCCCTCTTTATTTACAAAGATTCGTTTACTTTTATCCTTTTCATCACCTTCCTTCCTTTCTCCCTGCCTGCTCCTTAGTTCTTCTTACTTTTTTAACATTTTCTTTATATTTCCAAAAATTTATCATTTATTTTCGTTCTTATCTACTCTTTTAGTTTTTCAAAACAGTGGAACAGATTAGAAGATGCAGAAACAACTCCAAATACACTCAGTCACCTAATCTTTGACAAAGGAGCCAAACACATTCACCGGAAGGCAGCCCCTTTCATAAGTGGTACAGGAAAAACTGACTTTCCAAATGCCAAAGACTAAAACTAGACTCATTTCTCTCACCATGCACTAAATTAAAAAAAATGGATCAATAATTTAAATATTAAAGCAGAAACACTGCATGTGCAGGAATAAAATGGTTTTAGATTGGAAGTAGAATCGCACTTCCATGTGTGCTCGTTCATTGAGAAAGATTAGGCACAAAACATACAGGAAGATTTTGGTTGTTTTTGATTCACAGAATGCACCATGCTTAGCTCTGACATACCTCTGTAATTCCAGTGGCCCAGTCTATCATATCGTCAGACAGAGACAATTGTTGCTCAAGTGGAACATGAGGGGAAAACCGTCCTACTTTCACTCTAAGTCTAAGTCCGTCTGGGAAATTCCAAAAATTGAGAATGTCATACTTTACATCCACTTTGTTTTTATTATCTAAATTTACTTGGTCTCCAGCAGGATTAGTGAACTGCATTTTGTTCAGAAAGGGGTGCAGCTGAAAGAAGTAAATAATTCTGTGATGAATCGGGCCTCTCAGTTAAGAAACAGAACCTAAGATATAGTTGTCTTTAATCCCTGTTTCATAACGGTTCTTTTAAATAGATAGCTAATGAAATGGAGCAAGTGAAACCTAGTGGAGGGTAAAACCATGATCTTCATAAATGTCAGTTTCAAAAGAATATTTTCCAAGCAAGTCCATCTAAATGCATGATGCACACAAACAGACATTTTCAAACCCACTTTCTCTCTGCTTGTTTCCATAGCATCTACCTAGAACATGAAGTTATCAATGCTAAGATGATTGCAGAATTAAATGCAGAATTCATACAAATATTCATTAAAGTGTGCAGCATTATTCAGTTCCACAAAAATATACGTTTTTTTGTTTTGTTTTCATTTAAAAACTCCCTGTAAATTTTCTGATTTTAAAAATTGATCTCATGGGCAGAGCATTGATATTTTTGGAACCAAAGCAAAGATTCTGACTCATTTCCAGATCAAATTTCATCTCACCAATAAAACTAGCACAGAGTTGTTTGTGTTTTCAGGAAAGGATTTTTAACTGGTTGCTTGAAGCCCCTGTGCATCTACTTTATTTTTAAAATTTTTTTTTAAATTTAATTTAAAAATAAAAGAAGGAAAACACATTAACAAACAGATATCATTTACAAATTAGCATAAGAACAAAATAAACAATACAGAGTTAAAGACAAGGTGGTAGGAGATTAACAATGGTTGTTTTGTTACATACTGATTTCTTGAACATGGTTTCGCAGGAGTGGATTTACTGTAAAAGGGATGTTTATCACAAGGGATGCAGTGCAGTGAGAAAAGCATTACCTGCCAGGGGGAAAGCGCCACTGTGTCCCCATTTCTCACTGGCTCCACTTCAGCTTGCTGCAGGAGCATCTCCTGGAGGGCGTGGGCCACGGCATAGACAGCATTGTATGTGTTGTAACTCCCATCGCTCATGGCTGTGTCAAAGCGATTCACAGGCAGCCGTGCCAGGGAGGCATTAGGTGCACAGTCCTTCAGCGTACAGTCCGAATCTGATAATGAGCAATGGAAATTCTGGAACCAATACAGAGTGAGGAAAGTATCTTCTGGGTATTTGGAGGGATTAACACTCTGGACAAAAGTTTTAAAACCAGAAATCTCTCCATGGTGTTGTGAAAATATGAGAGTTCCATGGAAAGAATCAAAGATGAAATTTCTCCCACTCGTGTCAGCATGCCATTGTGAATTTGTGATCCAGACTCTCCATGTCACTAGATGCAGCCCAATATAATGGTTCACAGTATTCAAAGTCTCAGTATCGTAGTAAATGATAACTACATTTACCGGAGATGATTCCCTGATGATGAAATCATGGTGTTGAATAGTTGTGAGATAGGACACGAGAATATTTTTCATAATTTTAACAAATGCTATGCAGACCCCATTCCTGTCCATCTCTTCTCTCACATGTGAGAGAAACTGCAAACCTTTCTTGCCATCTGTGATGACCAGTCCTACCCAGGTCCAGTGGAAATGAAGTAGCAGGGCAGCCAGGCCAATGACCAGTGATGTGTCCTTTGGGGCCGTTTGATAGAGGGAGGGAAACTGGCCATTTTCGTTCAACATAGGATCAAAAGAGTCAAAGATAAGCTAAAAAAGTAAAAAAGCAAAAGCGACAGATGAAGACAGTTGAAGTAAGGCAGTTGGAGACTTGAGGGGTACAAAGACACAGCTGCAAATAGTCTAAGGAATTATTTATCCCTCCCATCTCTGTAATTCTCTTACTCCAAAAACTTATTTGTGAATACACTTCATCAGATTCTGAGTTCAAGGAAAATACTTTCCTCTCACTCCTTATCCATGAACATCGGAAATCCAACAGTCTGCATTTTATACCTAGGGCTTATAGAAATTGAATGAAACATAAACCAAGTCCTTTCATTTCATCAACTTTATAAACCAGAAAAGGTCAACAAATATGGCAAGAATTCATCACCCCCACCATAGCCACCCTCACCTGTGGAAATTTGTAGAGTTCTAGTAGCATTCCAGTTTGAGCAGCATTGGTCCATGATGTTCCTGTTATCAGAGCTACAGACTTGCTGTGTCTCCCACAGGTATAGTTAGGGATCGCATCCTGTCCTGTGTGCAAAATGAAGAAACTCTCCAATAGTCTCCAGTGACTATATAGTAAGTTATGGAACTCATATCCGAGAGATGTGTTGGGCAAAAGTTGCGGATTCCTGTTGATCTCTTCAATGGCATAGACAAAGGCTAGAACATTCTGGTAGTTGTTGGGCACAAGCCTGCACAGAGAGCAAAGAAGTCCTTAGAGGACAGAATCAATCTCTGATTCCATTCCATTCCAGTACCATACCACTTATGGATTAAAAACTTGTGACTCCACCTGAAATTCACAACCTGAGACCTTAAGCTGAATGTGATGGCTTTAGACTTTTGGCTAGGGTGAGCTTACTTGTAGTAAATAAGGTCATGAGGGTAAATTTCTCACACATGAATGTAATATCCTAACACTGCAGCAGGCCAAGTTCCATTCAGGCTTCTGTCCCAGGAGAACATATTGAACTCAGTAAATTGGCAAGCAGATATTCTCTTAATTTTTTGAACATTGTTTGAATGTGAATAAGTTTTGTTCTGTCACGCAGCTTGTGGTATTTTTTTCTAGAGGAGTCTGAACTAAGATGATATTCTGAATCAAGATAAACACTCAGAAAATTTCATCTGTTTGTGGAGGAGCTGGTTCTTTAGAATTTGTAGTAAAGCAAGTAACATAATGCCGGGTCTGAGAGGTCCTTACTACCTTCTACTGGTGTAGAGAAAAAGAAATGGTTCCATTCACAAAGGAAGATGTGAAGAATGAAAAATCAGGTTACATTTAGGGTGGCATTTGTAAATATTTTCCTATATGAAGAAGTAAAGCAATTACTCTCTTTAGCACAGCATGAAAGAATTCTCATTGCAGAGCTTCATATCCCCATGAAGTTGAAATACAAAGTAGAAGAATAGCAATGGTACATGAAGGGTCTGGAACATGCCAGTAGGTGGTGTCTGTGGTATGGATGTGGTGGAGCTAAGGGCTGGCTCTGCCACCGTCACAACTTGGAAAACTCTAGTCACCTTCAGAGATGGGAAAGGGGAGGAACATTGAGAAGGCAAAGATATGGTATAAAAATGAAGAATTGGCGGAAGTAAAAATTCTTAGGAAACTCAAAGACAACAATATATTGTCATCATGGTGTAGCCAGGGAGAAAATTGCTCAAACTGTGGGCTTGTAGCAGCTGTTCCCTTAAAGCTGGAAAATTTAAAGACATTTCCACAACTGACCTGGTATCTTATGTGTTCAGAGGACAACTCCAGGCATAAGTATGAAGAAATTCAATTGTAATATGTGATTCAGAAGCACATTTAAAGTAGTACAGGAAGAGACATGAAGGAAATCTGTTCAAAAGCAAAGAACAGATGGGATGAGGGAAAGGAGAAAAGAAAGAGGCAAAAATGTATGTATGTATATATGTATATACATATGTGCAGGAGGGCTAACATGGTTCTACTATTGTATTATATCACTTAATGCTAAGGAATAGTTGATGATGGGTTATTCGATCAATCTTGTATGTCTGTATGTGTTATCCTGATCACACACTTTGAAGATATCAATATGCAAAACAGCAACTATTGTTGGTTTTCTGTTGCTTTGTCTATAGTTCAATTCTGATCTTACTGTTATTGTACTACTTTGTGCCTCTTTGTTAATGCTTTCCGGTTTCTTTTTTTTTTTTTTTTTCTATTGTTGAGATGATAAATTGTTTGACCAATTTCGCATGTCTGTATCTGTGTTCATGAATATACACTTCGAAGATATCAATAGGTAAAGCAACAACCATTGTTGAGTCCATGTCACCTTGTCTGTAAATCAGTTTTGATTGTACTATTTCTTATGCTACTTTGTGTCTGTTTGTTAATATGTTTTTGTGCTTTTACTTTTAAAATAAAAAAAAAAGTAGTATAGGGTCGTATGTGAAAGACTTTCTCAGTATGAAGTGACGAACATGCCTAATCACCTCTGTAAGATCAGTAACAACAACCTGTCTCCAGCTTTAATCAAACAATTATATAAAAATAGTACACATTAATGTTGGTGAGTCACATAAATATGCGGCATAAACATGATCCTCTACTTAGAAATCTCAAACTTTCTACCCCTAAAACCATTTATAATAACAAAAAATCTATTAGTTAAAAACTTAGTTTAATTTTTGACAAACAAGTGAGTTCTTAACTCTAACCAGTTATTGAAATATCCAAAAGAAAGTACCAGTGAGCTGTAGAAATTGTGATTTGGTGATGCATTAGATGAGCTGTCAGATTTGAAATTCAGTTGTTCCAATAGAGACACATGCAGGAATCCTAACTTACTGCCAGAAGATTAAACCCTCCAGCTCATGTACACATCAATAGTCAGTCTGCTAAGGCACCCTTAGGTAACAGACAAAGTCAAAGCAGTGATTAGAAAGAAGCAGCTGGGAGCCACTTAGAGAGCGAGGAAAGAAGAAGAATTTAAAAGTTTAGTTTAAGAGAAAATATGTAAGCACTGTGGTTCTTGGCAGAGAGATGAACAGGAAGAACATGCGCACGTGAAGTGAGCCTTGGAGAGAGACAAGGAGAAACAACAACACACATCTGTTTAACACAATTTAGAGTAAGGACCTAGAGATCGCAGAGCAAGACCACGACACACATGAAATCCACCACGGAAAAACAATCAACAGGTCTGTTTCTGCAGGAAGATAAGTACAACAAGCATTACTCAGCCAATCCGTAAAGAACAATGTTAGGAGAAAAAACTATTAGGAAGATTAGGTAAGTACAAGAAGCTGCAGGTAAATTCAGGTACAGAATTTGAAATCCATCACTTTGATCTTTTTGAAAAAGCTTTTTTAATTTTTTAATGTTTTTATTTTCTAAGTAAAAGAACAAAAACACTAACAAACACACACAGTAGCACAAGAACAGTACAAATAAGGTGGCAGGGGATCAACAATGGTTGTTGTATTACACATGGATAACATCAAAGTGTATGCTCGGGACAATACAAATAGACATACAAGATTGATCAAACAACTAATCATCGATTGTTCCCCACATGACATGGTTGCACTATTGTCTCATGGAAAACCTTCTTATTGAAAACGAAAATGTAATTATATAAAGGGACTGAAATAAAAAGAAAGGTGGAACTGTACTAATATATGTACAAAGTTTCCACAGCATTCAAAGGAAATAATGTTTTCAAGGAGTGCAGTGAGCCTGAACCGGTAACAGGTTTGTTGTATCTAAATTTAAACAGCATTCACTGTCCAGAAAATTCTTCAGTAAAAGCAAATAAAGGAAATAATTGCATGTTTCTATAAAATTAATGTGATTTTGCTACAAATATGAAAATATTTGCCAAAATGATCATGATGAGGTGTGTTATTAAACCTTTGTAGTCAGTTTTTTAATTTATCACTTTTCTGCAGGGAGAGAAGTCGTATTTTTATTGGCGTCTATTCAATATTTGAATATACTAGCTAACACCCATGTCTGGCTAACTGCATTAGTTATGGAGAAATGTATTCTTTAATGTTGTGTTCTTGAAGCTAGAGAAAAAAATCTCTGTTCACATTCATCCCTGTGGAGTGGAAAACTGGTGATGGATATGTCACGTTCCTCTATTTAATGACTTGAAAATATAAACAAAGTCAGATTATCGTGTTGTATATCACAAAAGTATCATGAGTATTTGAGAATTAATGATAGAATCAAGGAAGTAGAAACCTCTTTGTAGCAAAAATTTTGATTTTGTGTAAATGAAAAGCAATGAGTCACATTCAATACGGGTGAAGGACAGAAGCAGAAAGTGACCCTGTACCAGGAGCAGCAATACACTGAAAATGACTCCTTTCACCCCCTCTCACAGTACTAGTGTGAGGCAGCATAAAGCACTGCAATGATGACCTAGGGTCTGCTTTGAGGTTGTGTGGCAGAGATATTTGAGGAAGCTTGCATCAGAAGCACCGCCAGCAGAGTAAAAGCCAGGAGAGTGTTGTTCATTTGCAGCAGAATTTCTTTCTTCTGTTCTGTAGCTTTTAATTCATGAAATATATATGCAGTGAAAGAGCATTGAAAATAAGAATTGAAGGAAAGAGCAGCATGAATATCTCCTAGAGTGTAAGATCACTCACCACAGAAATCCCAGGACATTACGGAAAGGACTTGTGATTCATAAAATGCACGGTGGAAAAAGACTAAACAAGGGTTCAGGTCTGAAAAACGCCATTGTAAAGTCAGTAACATGGAGATTTATGGGGAAAGCATATGTGATAGAGAAAATTGGAAACTATGAAAACTGGAACAGAATCGGAATTCTATCAAAGAAGATGAAAGCAAGAAGCATATTGAATAGAAGTTAATAATATATTAGCCAAAAAGTTTTGTCAAATTTCACACTACCCTCATTAAAAATTGAAAGATTTTTTTTTGGCAATGACAAAATACTTTAGAGTTTTTCTAATTTTAAGAATAAAGGAAGAGAGGACTTCTGGGAAGATGGCGACTGGGTAGGCAGCAGAGAGAGAACCTCCCAGAGGATTACCACCCAGACAATGAAATATAGCAATATGAAGACCGAAAGGAGAGAGGTGTGTACCCTGAACCCAAGAAGGATCTGAAATGGGAACTGAAACCCTAGAAAGGCCAAGCAAAACCTCTCCTGGAGGAAAGGATCAGAGGGCCGCCGCGGCACAGTCGGAGGGAGAAGAGACAGAGAAATAGGAAGCCACTGCTTCAAACACACTCTTGGCCCAAGCCCTCGTTCCAGCAATCACAGCTTCAGCTTCGGAGACCCACGCTCATAGAAGCCTCCCGACTCGGCCAGGGGAGAGTGGAGTTCCAAGAGCTGGTCCAGGTCTGGAGAGGAGAGGGCGCAGCCAGGAAAAGAGGCCATGGTGGTTGGGAACTGTGGTCAAATCCAGTGTGAGGATGAGAGGTTGCAAGAGCCACTGAAGCGGAGTCCCCACCCTGCAGCAACCTTCCTAATCAGCACCTGGAGGCAAGGTGGAGCCAGAGCAGCCAGTACACATCCTACCACACCCAGCTCTATGCCTGCCTCGAGGCTGTGGTCTCCTGCCTCTCCACTGTGTGGGCGGCTGTCAGTGGGGAGCGGTGGGGTGCATTGGCAGCGACATCAGAGCCACAGCAACTCCCAGGGATCCAGCCAAGGAACAAACGGGAACTGGAGCACAACAGCAAGAGAGAGCTGCAGATGAAGGTGGATCATATGGCCCCACGCCCTTCTCACTCCAGCATCAAGCAGAAAGTATGAACTGAGTTACTGGGCTTCAGCTCCCTCCCCGAACACCCTCTGTGAGCACCTTGAGCCTCGGCAGCCTGCGCAATCACCGCCTGCTCCTGACAGCAATGGGACGAATCCACAGGCTTCAGGACTCACCCCAAACTACTAATACGAACAACAGGAGTGTCTCCATGCTGCTTGCATATATGAAACTTGTATGAACCCATGGCAACTGGGTAGGCAGCAGAGAGAGAACTTCCCAGAGGAATGCCACTCAGACATAGGAATATAGCAACATGTGAAGGACAGAAAGGAAAGAGGTGGATATCCTGAACTCGAGAAGGATCTGAAATGAGAACTGAAACCCTCGGAAAGACTAAGCAAAACCTCCTCTGGAAGAGGGAATTGGAGATCTGCCATGGCGCAGTCGGAGGGAGAGGAGACGGAGAGGGAGGAGGTCGCAGCTCCAAGCACACCCTTGGCCCACGCCCTCGTTCCAGCATTCCCAGCTTCAGCTTCGGAGACCCATTGCCCAGCTGCAAGGGGTGGGAAGCGGTAATGCTGGAGATCAGGAGGAGGTGGGAGGAGAAGAAAGGGCCTCTGGCATCAAGGCAACGGGACAGACCCAAAAGGGTCACAGAGGGCACCCTGATGGGGGCTTGTGCCCCGTGGCTGCTCCGCTGAGGGCCCCGTGGCTGCTCTGCTGTGGGCCCCGCAGCTGCTCCACTGTGGGCCCCGCGGCTGCTCCAATGTGGGCCCTGCGGCTGCCCCGCAGTGGTCCCCGATGCTGCTCTGCAGTGGGCCCCACGGCTGCTCCGCTGTGGGCCCTGTGACTGCTCCGCTGCTGCTCCACAGTGGGCCCGGTGGCTGCTCCGCTGAGGGCCCCATTCAGGGCACCTCATGGACTGGACCCGCCCCCACCCATAGCACGATGACAGGGTGGAGCCGGGCTGTCCGCTGTGAGCATATGTGCTTTCCCACCTCCAACCACGGCAGTTTGTATATACCCATGTATGTTATAGTATAGTCTGAGGCAGCTATATCTCTTCCCAAGGCGAGAGTCCAAGGATATAGATAAACCCAGGAGTACAGTTATTATCACAGGGAAGATGACTGATTGAGTGGTAGGGCAATGGAGATGAAGGAGGAGAAAAATGGAATGATCAAATGGGCCATCATCTGTGTAACTGAGTAACAAAGGTGAAGGTAACATTGTGTAGGACAGCATCCAGAGCTAATTCCCTTCTATGTTCTCTATAATTCTGTATTTCCTCAATCGTTTTGTGTTAACAGAAGTGAAGATAACTTTACATTATACAGCATCCAGTGCAAATTCCCTACTATCTTCTCTATAATTTGGTATTTCCTTTAATGTTTTTGTGTTAACTAATGTGAAGATAACTATGTAATACAACATCCAGTGCTAATTCCCTACTATATTCTGTATAACTTTGTATTTTCTGTATTGTTTATGGCTTTTCTGGTTCATATGTCTCCATTCTTTCGTCTT
>PVLD010028728.1:0-19017 GCA_004027595.1 Dinomys branickii
AAAAAAAAAAAAAGAGTGTCTTGTCAATAGGATGTAGACCTATTACACCCTCGGTGACCTGCCAAGTAAAGATTTGTTATTGAGTGGAGACAAAATAATATCAAATTTTGCTGGTTCTGAACATGGAGAACAAGTGGGAATATCTACTGGCCAAAGTGGCCCCATCTAACAAAAATCAAGAAAATTAACAGGAATCATATCTATTTCTTCATTGTTTTATAAGACATTTGAAAAAACAGACTTTCCTGACGTAAATTAGAGAGCTTCAATTTGCCAATTGCATCAGGAACTAGTGCCATGTAGAAACTTTACAAAATGTAGATAAGCAAAATGAAAGAAAATAAAAATCACCCCAATCTCATCACCCTGATATTTTACTAAAAACTGCAAATCCATAAAAGTTCAGACACTATTCTAAGCCTACTACATGTATTACTGATTTAATCGCAGCAAACATCTAGATATTGCATTTACTATTATTATACTTTATTTTATAAATGAAGAAACTAGAACATTTAAGGATTAAGTAGTATATAGTTCACAGGGTCCCACCTGGAAAAAGGTATAGCCAGGATTTGAAGTCATGAAATGGGGCTACATAAATTATGTTACTGTTTTATACTAATCCAATTTGTCATGGTTAATGCATAATGTATTCAATATATTTTCTGTTTCTGTGTACATAAATACATATGAAATTTTAAAGTAATATTTTGTATTTAACATTACATGATGTATATATTTTAGAAGTACACTTTTATTTTGGCCCATTATATTTTGGCATGGCATTGTATTGATTCAAAACACTGACAGCTTATAAACCAGGATGAAAACCTTTGAGCATTCACATTTGTTCACCTGCCTACTTATTTTTTTCTTAATATAGACTCCTAAAATAAAATTGCTAGTTGAAATGTTATATAAATGTTGCAGAAGTTTTGAGAATTTTTAAAACATCTTTCTCAGCATGAAACAAGGGTATATGAGGAAGGAAACTGTGAAAGTACCGTTCAGAGTTTCACATTTGATTGGGAGTAGGCATCCAATAGCAGTAAATAAATGAACAGTTTATGCATTAGTTTAACTGTCACTCATGAACATGTCCATGGATTTGTCCAAGGACTTAGGTATTCCTTACATTTCTCAAGGGATAATATGATGGGTTTGATTATGCAAAGCAGCCACTGGGAATTCTAGAATTTACTTATTTACTACTAAACGGGGTAAATATTTTAATCAGATGTAATTTACCTTGCTTTCTAATACAGTATGTGGCCTATGCCTAAGTATTATGTAATCTCTAAGTTAGAACTAATAGCATTTTCCAAGATTCTCAAACAGTGAAAGATTCTCATAAAGCTAGACAATTTATTCACTTGAGCAAGATATTTAAAACATTAAGGTGAAAAAACGGTTGTCTTGATACAATTAGAAATGCCATGAGACATGCTATCATTATTTCATAATATCCTCTTTTGTGACTAAGATGATCAGAATAATATAAACAGATCACCACGTAATGCCTAAGAAATTCTCACTGATCACAAAATGGGAAGAAGTCCAGGCTCGTTTGCTTGACTTGTACAGTCTGTGTTAACGGAAATGCAGTGCTATTCTTTTAAATGCATCAAACATTAGCAACTAAAAACTCAGCACTAGTAAATAAGTCAATGGTAAGTGAATTTTACTGGTGGAAAATTAACATTAAGGAAATAGTAAATGAATTTTATTGATGGAAAATGAACATTTGGAATATATCTTCGTCAACTGTTATCCTTCTTAAAGAGTAGTTTAATCTATGGTAATCTTTGAGCTTAGAATTCAAAGGTACATTGAACAACTAAATTTTCTTAGGCTTAAGTTCAAAATTGTAGAAATGTATTCCTTTTGGTTTTCTCTCCACAGGATGATAAGAGAAATACAAAAAAAGAAATCACACATTTATAAGCTTCTGTCACATTTCTTCACATTTTGTCCAAGAAAATTTCTCTGGTTTGGCAAATATTCTGTGGTCTACATAAAAAATTGTGTCACCTTGCTGTTAATACCATCCCAGGCATCCTGAGGAGAACGGTAACTAGTTTACAGAGGTCTATACAACTTCCACAGAAACCGTCCCAGAGTCTCAAAACGACCTGGGTAATGTGTGCTAATGATTCCTAGAGTCTAGCTATTAAGAATCTCCTCCTTGATTTCTTAACTGATTGGTTTTCTTCTGTTGTTTATATCCTCACTGCCAAGCTTTCTTATCTTCATTGTGTGGAGAACTCGATTTCAATGAAAATTTCAGACTGACGACCCTTTTTTAAAAAATCTGTTTAAGCACAGATTTTCAGAAAGCCTAAGTCACCACATCCCCTGCCACTTATTGATCTTTTCCTTAGCATTCCCAGCACACTTCTAACGTTAATGAAATGAAGCTAACTGCTAAGGTAGGAAACAAGTCACCGCCACAAACTGGCCATAAATAAAAACGAGGCAGCCCAGGTGGATTGAAGTTCAGGCTTTATGTGCCCAGGGCTGGCTCTGAAGTACAGGCATTTGCTCTTAATTTCAAAGGGTGCTGATCTTCCTCATTAAGCAGGACATGTTTTCATTAAAAATGGGAAATCAGAGTGTCAGGGGGCCTTTATCTTCCACCAGTTGTACAGAAACAATTCTCTAATAGTCAGCCCTCATGAGAAACGCATTGCAATAAAAGATCTTGCACCGATCAGATGTATTATTAGCGAGTGTTCCACTTACCCTTATATCACCATTATCCTTCCCTTCATTACTGGCCTTGCCTAAATACTATATCGGAAATGATGTTTGAATGAGCGCAGTTCACTTTTCTACTTACTAAATGCTCATTTGAAATTCTACGCTATTTGATTAACTTGCTTTACTAACCGCTCTTCATTGCTACCACTCTACTAGAACAGTTTGGGACTTGGGTAAGAACAGAAAACTTTTAAAAACTATTGAATTCCCAATATAACAATTTATTTTCCTCTTAATTAGTATCTTTACTTACCACAGGTAAAACCACACCTCCAATACTGAAGGTGAGCATATATTCTAAGCTTCCAAGTTTGATTACGTTACACTTAAGCCAAGAAAACGCTTACATTGAGCACGGATCTTTTAGTGTTTGACACAATCCATGGCATAAATGTCGGAAGACACAGATATTCTTTAGCAATGGCAGTGTTTTCTCAAATTCCTATTATTAATAGTTGTACTAATTACCCCAAATTTCTGACCATGTGATAGTAATGAATTAGTGTAAACTGCAAAATACATTTTAACAGAGATATACTCACATTCTACGATATAAAGGTTCTTGTGAAACATGCACTGCTGGATTCTTAGAGTCTATCTGTAGCCTTGAGGCCAATGGTTGTAAACACAATTTTAAAGTTATCTTGAAAATGGCAATGCAGTTCTGTAGAATAACTGAAAAATGTAACTGACCCATCTACAGACACTTTTGGAAAGCAGAAGCAATGCTCAAAATTCCTGCATTCAAACTATATTCTGTAGAACCAGCCTCACCTTCTGTTAGGAGAAGACTAACCTTTAATTATTAGATTTAAAAGGAGAAATGATAACTCACTCTTCTCCATAATTGTGGCGAAAGAGTTATTAAAATTCCAAATTTATGTAATATTATCATAAAATATGGCATTTTTCTTAAGAAAGACACAAATTGGATTTGAGCTTATGCACTGTAAAACCCAGATGGTTCTCTTAACTACTCAGACAGCCTCCAGTTCAAAAGTTAATTGAACTGAAAACTAAAATTTTGCTAATTGATATGCTTTGAGAAATTCAAGCAAAAAGATAAATTAGCCCTGGGCATGGAGTGTTAATAGATAGACCTAAGGAATTATGACAATTGGTCAGGGAATACTGGCAAAGAAGAATATATATGTATACACACACACACACACACACACACACACACCCATACATACATATATATGTATATGGAGAGAGACGAATATGTATGTGTATAAGAATATACATATAGATAGAGGAATATATATATTCCACTATACAGAGACATAAATATACATATACATATACATATATCTCTGCCTCGCTTACATATCTATCTATATCTATATCTATATATAAATAGATTAACTGATTGTAGATTACCTGGACTTTTCAGCATGCTGTTCCTTTTCTTTTTCCATTTTTTTACTCACAGATTCAATATCTGTCATTATTTTACCCAGTTTAACTTGTCCTAGAATTTAAAAAAAATAAAGTTTTAATAGTGTACTGCTATTAGTTTTCAAGTTCTAAAATGTACTTTTCAAATTAACTTGCAAATCATGGATTTTTTAATAAGAAGAGGTATAAAATTCTTAAAGTACTAGCAGAGATACTTTAAAAACACATTTGTGTGGATTTTTTTCACCCCATGCTACTGAGATGTTTTGCA
This sequence comes from Dinomys branickii, assembly GCA_004027595.1. Lineage (NCBI taxonomy): Eukaryota > Metazoa > Chordata > Mammalia > Rodentia > Dinomyidae > Dinomys > Dinomys branickii. The sequence goes on from PVLD010028728.1 coordinate 4,436, forward strand.
ATTACTAAAATTTAGGACTGAGAAGTAGAAAGCAAATGAACTGCATATATCAGAAAGGAGATAGCTCCCAGGAAAATGCCTGCAACAGCGTAGCACATAACAATGAATACAAACAGCTTAATTCATACATATCAACATTATCTTTATTATCATTATAAAGCTTAGTTTTTGTAGGAGACTCTGCTATTTTAAAATAATTTAGCAAATAATTAGTTAATGTAAATAGCAATACGAACATTCCAGAAATCCCAACGTTGAATTGAGTAAGACTACTAAAGTTCAGAAAAGGTAAAGGTGTTGCTTTAAAAAATATCTAGTTCATAGAGTCTAAAAAGAAATTTCTACCAGTATTTTTAAATACTCATTACTCTTACCTTGTACAGGTAGTGAGACTAAGATATAGCCTAAAATGTTGTAGCAAAAATACCACATTGGGTATCTAGTGAGCACTTTTTAGCTTCTAGCTTGAATATTTTATAAACACAGACAAAACATAAGATGAGGGCTGGAATGTAGCTGAGTCAAACAGTGTAGGCCTCACATGTGAGGCCCTCGGTTCAGTTCCCAAAGCGCACACACGCACACGCACACACACATACACTGAAGCCAGGTTGTGAAACACATATGCCACAATGATTTTTTTCAACATTACCAACTAGTTGTCATTTCAATGCCAGCAAAAAACAGAAAAGCAGAGGACCGCACTAGACGCATTATGTAATTTAGATTTAAATGTGTAACAGAGACTATAAAATTTTTAGAGAAATGTAAATCAGAGCATTAATATTTATTGACCATTTGTAATGTACCAGGAGAACTGGTTAGTATTCCCTGTGAATTATCTCATGTAAGCTTCAGAACAGTTATTTTTGACAAACTACTGTGATAATTCCCTTTTATACACGAGGAGAAGCAGCTCGCAGGATCCTAAAGGTGCAGAGGCAGAATGCATCCATTCTTCTCTACCGAAGTGCCTCGTCATGAGCGAGTGCGATTTCTGCCTTGCTTACATCCCGGGGTGACCATATGGCTCCAAAGACACATTTGATATAGAAAGGCACATGGTAGATTGAGAGATTGCACATTAAGTTGAAAAAGTAGAGTTCAGGAGAAATTTTGTCTTAAAAATATAAAAATACTTATCATATTCTAACTGTGCTAACACATAAGGATATACATATACAGACAGATTACATAGATGATAGCTGGATAGACAGATAGATCTTACTTCATTCTCACAAACATACCAGAAATGTGAGGGGGTTGGAGTTTTTTGTGTTTGTTTTTTTGGTACTGGGAATCAAACTCTCGATCTCACACTTGCCAGGCAGGTGCTGTGCCACTGAGCTAGATTCCCACCCCCAATCCCATTAATCTGATGTGATTTCTAATCTCGTTTCATAAATGATGAAACTAGACCAAAAAGGAAGTGATTAACTTTTTCAAGCATACACAGATAGCAGTAGAGGAACACTCAAACCCAAACAGACAGACTCCAGGGTGTGCATTCTTAATCATTTGATGCTCAACATGTGTATTTCTTTATTTCATTTATGAAATATCTACTTAGCGCAAATTAGCTATGCTAACTCCTCAAGAAGGAGGTAGGATAATGGGGGGCAAAACTGACAGCAGGAACCACTGCAGAACGGTAACAGAGGAAAAAAACCAAAAAGAACAGAGGAAGAGGCCCTGAGAAGTACAATCCAGACATCTAGAGGGTAAAATTTGCAGAGATGGTAAAGGTCATATTGCAATGAAAAAAAAAGACACTGGCAAAACTTAAAGAAAGCATTAGATCTCCTGAAATTTCTTTTACCTCGCCATGTGTTTCAAAGCAGGAATACTACTAAATGTATGAAGTTGTCTGGGAAAGAAATCAAGTGACTGCAGGTGCCCCCATCTGAACATGCTGGGAATTGAAGGCATGAGCAGGAAGCAGACTCACTGCATGTCTGGTAAGGATGTGATGAAGTTCAGAAGTATACGCATTGCATGAAGATTGTATTATTTTGGAGATTTTGCTGTGAAAATAAATGTTCTCTAATAATGTCACAATTGTGAAAATTTACATATATGTGTGTGTTGATTTATTTAGTTGTGAATGCACAGGAAAAACATAGAAGAATGCACACTTCTAGTAGAGATTGTTAGTGCTCACCAAATTATACTTGTGCTCCTCTGTACCCTCAAACTCTCTTACCATTCTTTTGAGAGCATGTGATTAGATTCTGTCTAGTGCAATGTGGCTAGGTAAGATGTAAACCACTGCCAGGCCTGGGTCTTAAACGAGCCTTTCGGTCTACTCTCTCCCTGCCACACACAAGTGCTCCAGGAAGTCTTACCAGACAGCAGAGATCTAGCATGAGAGTCTATTACAGTGTAATGTAAGGGATGAGAAGTGAAATATTTCATAAATCTGAGGCAAGTCACTGAGAATCTGGTATTTATTTGTCACTCAGCAGAACCCATGCTATGTGTCTGATAAAATACAGCAAACTAAAATTACCCATGGTACTAATCTTTGGAGAAAAGAACAGTATAGTATTAGGGGATTTTCCCTTTCAAAATTATATACTGTACTTCTGTATTTAAAAGCTTATAACCCAAGTCTCAAGTTCCCAAAATGAGAGCAAGATGGAGTAAATAAACCAAAAAAGCACTGTTACTACCAGTGGGAAGACTGCTGATAGGGTGGTAGAATAATGAGATGAAGCGGAAGAAAATGAACAAGCCATCATCTATGTAGCTGAGTAACAAAGATGAAGATAACATTCTGTAATACAGAATCCAGTCTTAACTCTCTACTATTTTCTCTGTAATTTGGTACTTCCTTTATTGTTTTTGTGTTAGCAAATGCAAAGATAACACTATGTAAGACAACATCCAGTGATGATTCCCTACCATCTCCACTGTAAATCATTATTTCCTTTACTGTTTTTGTTTTAACAAATTGTGAAGATAACATTACATTATACAGCATCCAATACCAATTCCCTATTATCTTCTCTATAAAAAAAGTTTATAATGAGCTGATGTTACTAGAATTATGAAAAAAGCAAAAGAGATGCCCATTTTGAAACAATTGTTAAAAACTTGGGGCATAATCCATTCAAGTTCTAAACTGAGCTTTACAGTACCATTTAACTAAATCAAGTTAGGACTACAGCTAAAGTACAATCTAAATGCAGTTTTACCCCTAAATAACATTACAAAGTTAAAGAAGATGTCTAAAAGACAATTAAAACATGCAAATCCAACATCAGTTCTAATTGGCTTAGCCAAGATGGGCAACTAGACTTACAGTACGACAAACTGTAATATCTCTCAGTTTGTAACTGTTCACTTCCTGTAAAATCTAGTCTCTAAGTCAATTTCACAAAATTCTAGCATCTCAGTTCAGGAGCATGAATTATAAATCACCTCTGATTAGAACAATCAGTAAAGAAGTAAAGGACAGATAGTGAGGGAGACCGGAACAGAAAATGCGGGTACAGTGACGAGGACCTGCGGGCTTGGGAATGAGACTGAGGAATATAAAGCATCAGAACTGTCAGCAGAAGCACCCTGGTTCTGAGCGTTTACCACGCCCACCTCAGAGTCCAGCTGAGTAGATTTATGTTAAGGCTTGTCAGTACATCCTTCAGGTCTCTTAGTCCTTCACATTTTCTATCTCTTATGTGCTAATTTTGTAAATTTATTAAGAAACTCTAGTTTACTAATTCTATTTTTGATGATATCTTGTTACTTTCAACATATTCCTAGAGGTTCCTTTGGCTTTTTATCACACCTTCCTGAATATTTTATAAATCTCTAGCTCATTCATGTTTATACGTTTATTTTAAAAATACATTACACTTACTTATTTCTATTCTTTATAATTGAAATATCTATTGTCTCTTTTAATCAATTTCTAGTTGTGCAGAGGGTGCACACTCTGACTCCTGATGGCTTATTCTCTCATGCAGTATGAGACTTTTTATATTGTAGATTCATGTTCTGTAGGATTAGGGATTATTTACAACCCATGTTCCATAGCAATGAAAATTAATCCCTACTCCACAGGCATGGAAATTTGTATTGGATGCAATATGGGATAAGATCTATTTCTCAAAAATCTTTTTTTTTTTTTTTGCTTCCTACAGGCAGTGGAGGACATTTCCAACTCATCACTTTAATGTCTCCCTTTTGGGATTTCTAAAATATTGGTGGTAATATGAATTCTGATCAATCTCAGTTGAGTTTGTTTGGTGTTATGAACTATAAAACTATTTTCCCCTTCTCAGCACAAGGCTGTGAACTTACTGTCTTTACCTATTCCCTCTACAGAAATTCCCTCTGCCTTTGATTTGGACTTTCCCTGATGGCATCACCTTTCAGAGATGGAGGGGCTCAGATCTGGGCAAGTCTCTGATCTCATTTCCCATCTTGCATGTGCTAGAAGCATTTCCTCTGTGCTGTATTCATGTAAGGTGCAGCAAAACTGTAAATTCAAGGTCACCAGGGGTATGAAGATCCTCCTTCCAGATGCAGAAGCAAGGCTCCACCCTGAGACACCTATTTGGATTTGTTCTTCTTTTTATCCATTTAGATTCTCAGATGTTCTACAAAAGTGTGTTAAATAAAGGAATGCCAGAAACCCTTTTCCTCATTTTGCTAGTCATTCACATTTGGAGACTCAGCTCAAGCAATGCTGTGGTATTTGATGTATCTTAACATTGAAACCATTTGAAGACTCATTGTTTATCTGTCTTTGCCTTTATTTAGTCTGAAAACTCTTGGATGGCATAGGCTGGGACTTACTCCCCTTGAATTCTCAGCACACAGCTGTATAATACCTAGCATATTCATCAAACATTTGTTATAAGAACTAATAAATTATTTAATAGTCCTTATTCATCACATAGTTTTTAATGTCATTTTTTATGTTTGCCAATGACATGGATTGACTTTTGTTCATTTTTTTTCTCAGATTTCTACCATATACATATGTCCTACCACCTCCTTCAAAGAGGAAAAGAGGCACAGTTCTCCCCCAGCCTTCATGGAGCATGAAGAATATTATCAAGCTACACACACACACACACACACACACACACACACACACACACACACAGTGCTACAGGAGCTCTAATTCATGTTATAAAAATGTAAGAACAATCAAGAGTGAAACGCCACCAGTGTGTTACTGAGAATGACTTCTCTAGAATTGAAAGATTGAATAATTTAGAAATTGATGCCATAAACAAGACTGTGCTCTCTATCACAAATATCTTCTTGTAGAGACTAGAATGCAACATTTTACAGAACACCATAGGGAAGAGTGTATGCTGATGAAATGATCAGGCTAGAAGAGCTTTAAGGTCTTTTCTACAGAAAGACTTAATGGCATCAGTTAAATCAGGATCTTTTGCATTCAGACAAGGATGTGATTTTGTATAGAGAGTGATAATAAAATGGCCTTTCACCTTTCTCTTTTTAAGACCCACTCCTGAAGTTGCATTCCATTTCATATGAAGTGAATATAATGAAATTTAAAACTTATAAATGTTGCAAATTTATAGACAGATTCATTAGTCAAGAATGACAGATTGCAATTTACTGACATTTCACATTCTAGTGTGTGGGCTGGGTGGATGTCATACGATTTTCTACTGTTGGAATTTCCAGCACATGTGTGTTATACAGAACGCCAATTCCTCACTAGATTGTGAACTCTTTGGTGGTTTCTTGAGGACAAGGATTGTGTTTTCATGCACTCATCCATTTTTTCAGTAATTCACTCCACAGATATTTATCGAATGCCTACAGTGACAGGCAGTCTGCTAAGCACTAGGAATGCAAGAAATAACCTGATGATCATAAATTCCACATTCTGGGAAATAATACCAATTATAAATAGTTGAATGATTATAAATGCAATGCTTTGAAACTTTATTTTCATTATCTCATGACTTGAAGACAAGGAATTAAATGTATGTTTTAGTTTTGTAATTGGGATACCAATTATCCCCTAAGGAAACAGCTGAATCTTTATCAAGTAAGCACCATAGTAAGGGTCTTAACAAGATTACCCCAAAGAAACATGTTTAAGTTGACCTTTCCTAGGCCATCCTCTCGAACAAACAACAGAGATATAGCTACAGTTCAATAACTTCCCCACATCTGGGCCTCCGCTCAAGCTTCATGAATCTACCTGTTTGAAAAATACTGATGTATACCCCTAGCCAGCCAGTCGTGATCTTACTATAAGATTAAAACAGTGTCAAAAGACAATTCTCCATGAATGTTTTCATATATCAGAAGTTCCTGAGGAAATAACTCTAGCACCTAGATTTAAAACTACTTGAATGATAAACAAGCCATGGAAGTGACAGACCTCAAAGGAGACTTAGAGGAAGCTTCCCTGGAGCAATTTGTTTACCTTTCAAAGAGTAATGTACCTAGGGAACTTTACTTCATCTCCTTTCCCCAGGCTGGATTCGCTTACATTTGTGTAGCACTTACTCTCTGCTCTTACCACTGTGTTCACGGAAGGAGGGGAAATGTGCCAAATGGCCAAAACAAATTACAAGATCAATAATTTCAGAGTTTCTCTCCTATGATAATAACTCTGCTCTACGTAGGGGTAGCACCTCCTCTTACTGCATTGTCCTAAGGACTGAGGCATAAAGAAACCGAGGTAAGATACTCTGACTATTTCTCTTGCATTTCCTATCAGAGTGGATAGATGGATGGATGGATGGATGGATGGATGGATGGATGGATAGACAGATGCATACATACATACAACAACACAATGTTTAACATAAGCAAGGATTCTTTTGGTCTCAGTGGGAGACTTCAGCATTGTTTACTTCTAGCTCACAACTGGACACCTATGAACCCCTCTAGTTTCAACAACCATAAATTCTCACAAATCAAAGCTTTGGAAAACAACTCCCTACAAATATTCACTTCTTCGGAAGTGCACCGCACTATGGTACATCATACACTGAACACAGGGAGCATAGAAGTGGAAGTCAATAGAGTTTGCTGCTCAACCATCAGCCTTGAGAAAGCCACTTGGCCTCCCTGAGCTCCAGTTTACTCATCCTTATAATTGGTGGATGAATTCATAGAAGATCAGGGAAAGGAGGAAGCCTCAGTGGTGGGAGATAGACATTAAGAAATAAAAACAACCATGTAAGAGTAATGTAATGACCCACACTAGTTACACTCATGTGTTGCAGAGCTTGGAAGAATGCAAATATTCTTGGAGAGTCCAAAAATACCACCAAGCCATTTAGTATCCTTGGATATAGCAAGGAAGACATTCATTTATAACTTTATTTCTTTCAGCAGATATTTAATGGAGAAGGGTGTAGTCACCAGGGTAAGGCTGCTAAACATAAAAAGTAGTAACTTTTTTAGAGAGTGCAACAGCCGGCTATTTGCTATCGTTGAGAGCTCTAAAAGGTTCGCCTTCTTTGCTAAGGCATTAGGGAGAGTTTGCAAACGCAGGATACTTTTTTATTTAATTCTTTTCAGCATTCATCATGCTGTGTCCTGCAGCAGTGGTGTCATTTCCCCTGCATGCGCACACTGAATTACTGAGCAGCACGATGCGATGTGTCTCACACGCTCTGGCACTCCCATTTCATACTTCACAGTTTTAGTGTCACTTTGAGGTTTTGAAATGTTTCACAGTTATTTGCTATATGTGGGTGCCAAAATTAAAAAAAAAATTTCAACCTATATCACTAAAAAAGATACTGCAAGAATAGAAAATAGTTAAGAGTCAGATGGGAATTTTTGTTCTATTAACGTTCTGAACTTTGTCAAGGATCAATTCATTTTTATCAGAATCTAATTTACATTTTACAGATGCATGGGTGCATACAATTATTTTTCTCGCTACATACAGTTCTTATAAAGTTAAATATGTGGCCTTATTTCTGTAGATATGATTCTATAATTAAGGAAACTGAAAATGCCATACTGCTTTTCTAGACTCACAACTTGTGCATATGCTGTCACACTCTACAGCCTCAATCCAGTCCTCTGATCCAATCTAGTATACATATTGAGTGGGTTTCTATGTGTATGTCTTGATGCATGTTTCAGTTTAATGTATTAAAGTCAGTCTATCTAAACAAGGAATGACATATCTGCCACCAACATACCTTCATTAAGACTGATAATACACTCAGCAATATATTCACCAAATGACAGGCATCTTGCCATTCGTTCTTGTAAGACAATAAAACCTATGTTCACTTCCTGCCCTTTTTCTCCTACATACTCTTTCTGACAACTCTCTAGTCTCATACCCTATAGATACACCCAATGCTACCCGTCCTTTTTATTTACTGACATACTCAGTCCCTCAAGCAACCACAAATAAATAAACAAGCAAATAAAGAAGTATTGATAACCAAGACTCACAAGCTTTTCACATAAGAGAATGGTCTGGAATAAGCACCTGGAACAAATCAAGTATTTAGGAGGGATCCATCCCTTTCCTGTCCTTGTCTTTCCAACTTCACAAGAGGCTTCCTCAAGTTTAAAGGTCTGGTTCATCTCATTGCGAACAGAAATTAAGGGCCACCAATAAGACAGAAAGACGGCAGAAAGAGGAAAACACAAATACAGATGGAAACTTACACAGCAATATTTTGGGACATACTCTAGATAATATTTTAATATCTGTAGTTATTTTCCTTGGACAATTAGAAGAAAACTTTCCCTCTGGGGGATTATGCTCACAATTATGTCTGAAACATTACAATTAATTACTGGACAGCAAGAAAATAACTTCCCCATCAGAGAGATCTGGTGCTTACCAGAGAAACAAATAACGACTAATTATGCTAACATGGTTGACAGCCCTAGGAAGGGTTCACAGGGCCAATTCCAGTTTCAGATATTCCAACAGGAATTCAGAATACATCTGAGAGTGTGCATGTATGCACATGGGAGAAGCCTGCCATAAAATGGATGTAAGAAAAGCCAATGGAGACAGAATGCTAAAATGGCCTGCTTTGTGTTCTCAACTTAATCTAAATTCTAACTTGACAAGGCCACACCACTAGTGCAAAACAACCTCTATTTTATGTATTTGCAACTTTCTCTTTTAAGTGTATGCATAATTAAATGCTTACCAGGGCTAGGTAGATTATACAATTTCTTTATTGTAAACATAGGACATACTAATATTAACATTACACTATTTTAGAGGGTTTGATTTAATTTAGTTACCTATATACATTTGAATTCAGAGTTACAGTAGCTGCAAAAGACCAAAATTGTTTCAAACAGCTTCATGAAATTAAAAAGTAAGCTTCCAAAATAAATTCATGTTAAAGTAAAAATTAATCTTTCCCAGTGGAATGTTTAGGAGTAGATTAGGTGAAAGTAGTAGAAAGAATGAATCAAAAAATAAATGCAAAACTTCATAACTATCACAACATCCAAACAAGGGTAGGGAGGTCTTGACATAGATCAATGCCCACTTCTGTTGTCTCTAAAGAGAACAGGGCTTTCCATTGACTACATTTTGTCTACTTTTAATTTAGCTATGTATGTGTTGCCCTTTGTGCATCAAGCATTCTGTCAGATGCTGTGCAGTACCAAAACATATAAGATGTGTAAAACATGCGGTACGCGATCTGAATAAAATTTAGAGAATAATATATAGACTAATAATTTGTCTTAATAAAATTTAGAAGACAAGAATTTAGAATAGCCTTATGAATACAGAAAGGAAAATGATTACTGCTAAAGGGAAAACTGGATTCATGGTCAACTGTTGAGCAACAAGTCGTTCCCCCCTTCAAAAAGAATGTTAGAACATGAAAGAGAGAGAAAATGTCTCCTTATTGTCCTAACATTCTCTGAAACCCCTTCCCTATTTTACATCTCCACACGCACTGCACTCCATTCCTTTCCTGTTCTTATAAAGTCCTCTTTTAGTATAAGCATAGGAGAAGTAGATTTTCCAATACATAGTCTGTGAAAAATTTAAAAAGTTAAAACAGAAATCCTTAATATTCTAATCTGTTCTTTTTGGTATACTGTTATCACTATAAAAATTTCCAACAGATTCCTAGGTAGGTAGATATTTATCTAATAGCTATATTCATATTCTATCTTATTAACATACTTTATACATTATAAAACACAAAATATACACTATAGCCAGAAGATACAGACATGAGTTTCTTCCAGCACCATCAGGTATCACCTCACTCAGCTCTTGGAATAAACATCCCCTATTATGACACGGATGAGAGCAGAGGTTAGCAAACACCATCTTTGAAATGGCCATGAATTAAATATAAACCTTAGTACCCGATCCCGAGTGGTGTTCTAGTGGAGGGAAGTTAGGTCACTAGAACCACATCCCTCAGAAGACTACTGGAAGCTCAGATCCTTCCTCTTTCTCCTTCATGCTTGCGGCCATCGTAAGGTGAACAGACTCTGCTACATGTTCCCACCACACTGTCCTGGGCCACCACAGGCCCAAAACAACCTGTTCAAGTAACCATGGCCTGAAGCCTCTGAAACAATGGCTGAAAATAAATCTTCCCATCTTTTAAACTTATCGTCTGAGATATTTTGTCATAGAAATTGGATGCTGACCCAACCAACGAGACAAGACCTCATTGAGCCCACTCCTTCACTTAGGGACAGGTAGAGAGCCACACTGGTCTACTTGTCACCTACGGCAGCTTTCTCACTCAAAAGACAGAGATAAGTAATTGTGACAGAAACCACAAGACCCAAAACGCAAAAGTATTACCTGAGCCTTTAGAGAAAAAAGTTCAAAGGAGGGAACAACTGGGACGAGGGAAAGAAGAAAAAAGAAAGAAGGAAGGCAAAGTAGATGATGACAGATGATAGATAGATAGATACCTACATACAGAGATGTATATAGAAGAACAGCTGGCATAACTGTACTGCTGATGTCTAAGGAGCAGTTAGCACTTAAAATTTTTTATATTCTGACCAACTTTGCATGCTTCTATCTGGTGGTCCGAGCAACTGATTTGAGGACAACAATATTCAGTGGAACAGCCACTGGTGAATTCCTACCATCTCGTCTAGTGAAACTCTGTATTATCTGTAATGTTTTATCTAATAATTACTTTTTTAATTCTCTTTAATGGTTTGAACAATCTTCCATTCTTGTATCTGGTAGTCTGAGCAACATAGTTGAAGATAACAGTATGTAATGTAGCAGCCACTGTTAATGCCTATCGTTTTGTTCTGAAACCCTGTGTCACTTTTAATGTGCTTGCTTTGTTTTATTTATGATTGTGATGTTGGTATGCTGCCGTTGTTTTTTTTTTCTTTTACTACTCTCTTTAAAATAAAAAGACACAATTTTTTTTTTTTTAATTTCACTGACCTCTGAATTAAGGGTCATTTCAAAGCACTTAAGAAGAAGAATTCTGCTGACAGGACAGTAACACTGAGCTGAAAACATGGAAAGAAAGAAAAGGCAGAAACAGTAAATCTTCTAAGGGTGCCAACCAAGTAGTAACCAGATATAGTGGTTAATTTCACATGTCAGTTTGACTGAGTGAAGGGATGCCAAGATGACTAGAAAACGTTACTTCTGCATGTGTCTAGGCGTGTGTCCAGAAGAAATCAGCATTTAAGTTGGTAGACTAAACAGAGAAGATCCACCAATATAGACAGGCAAATTCTCTCTTCTAGAGCTTAAACACATATTATCTACCTAGAGATGTCAGAGGTGCTGGTTCTAAACCTTTCGGTCTCTGCACACACCAGCACACTCTTGTTACCAAGCCCTGAATTCTCAGGTCATTGGCCTCAGACAGTGAGTTATGTCGTTGGCTTATTGGTTCTCAGGCCTCTTACACAGACTTTCAACACCAACCATTCAGCTGGGAGACAGTTTACAGTGCAATTTTTCAGCCTCTATAATTACGTTGTCCAGTTCCCGTAACATATCTGTTGCTTTGGAGAGCCCTAATACCAAAGGCACAGAAAACTTTCCTACAAAGATAAAACTGTTAGGATGAGGGTATGAAAACATCATTTTAACACCAGTGACAAAAATATGAATCAAAAGGCATAGAGAAACCTTGTGGTTGTGATTATTTTTTTATTGCTCTAGCTAATGTTTTGAAAACCATATTCAGCGTAAGTTGTAAGAGTGTACATCTTTGTCTTCTTCCTGATTTTAAAAGGAAAACATTGACCTTTTTACCATTTAGTACAATGTCAGCCACTGGTTTGTCATAGATGGATTTTATGAAAGTAAGATAAAGACCTTCTATTCCTATTTTCTTTGGATTTTTTTATCAAAAATTGATGTTGGATTTTGTCAAATGGTTTTTCTGCATCTATTGAGATGATCATGTGATTTTTTTGTTCTTTGATTCTATTTTGTGGCATATTACATTTACTGATTTGTACATGTTGAACCATCCCTGCATCCCTGGAATGAGTCCTAGCTGGTCACAATTTATGACCTTTTTGATTATTTGCTGCATTCTATTTACTAGTACCTTACTGAGGGTTTTTGCTTCCATGTTCATTAAAGAGATTGGCCTATAGTTTTCTCTTGATCAGGGCCTTTTTTGATTTTGGTCAGGCTGATACTTGTTTCCAGAAATGACTTGAGGAGTATTGATTTCCTTTTTATTTTATTAGAGTTTAAGGAGTGTTTGTGTTAGATCTTCTCTAAAGTTTTTGTAGAATTTGGACCTGAGATCTTTTTTTAGTTGGTAGGGTTTTTTTTCTTCAGTTTCACTGACTGATATTGGTTTATTCAAGATTTTTATATTTTCTTGGTTCAATTTTGGTAGTTCATATGTCTCTAGGAATTCATCCATTCCTTCCGAATTTTCCATTTAATTAGAGTATAGGTTCTCAAAGAATTTACTGATAACATCTTGGATCTCAGCAAAATCTGTTAAGGATTCTGCCCTTCTTAATTTCTCATTCTATGGATTAGGTCTTTCCTTACTTTGGTAAGATTGCCTAAGGGTTTTTTCTATTTTATTTAACCTTTTAAAGAACCAATTCTGATTTATTGATTCTTTGTATTTTTTTAGTCTTCATTTCATTAATTTTGTTCTGATCTTTATAATTTCCTTCCTCATGTTAGCTTTGGATATGGATTGTTCTGCTTTTCTAAGACCTTGAGATGAATCATGAGGTTATCTACTTGAGCCCATTCTGTTCTGATGTGGGGATCACTGGTTTCCCCCTTAGGATGGATTTCACTGCATCTCCTAAATTCTGGTATGTCATACCAGCATTATCATCAGATTATAGCCACTAATTTCTTTAATTTCATCTGTGATTATCACTGATTATTTGTGAAGGTTTTATTTAATTTCCATGTGTTTGCATAGTTTCTGGGGTGTCTTTTCCCACTGATTTCTAGTTTCATTTTATGATGGTCTGATAATATGCATGGGATAATTTAAAATTCTTTTGAATTTACTTAAACATGCTTTATTGACTAGTATGTGGTCTACTTTTGAGAAAGTACTATGGGCTGCTGAGAAGAATGTGTATTCTGTTGTTGGATGGAACACTATAGATAGTTATTAAATCCATTCAGTCAAAGGTTTGGTTCAAGTCTGATATTTCCTTGTTAACTTTTTGTCCATTTGACCTGTCTATTTGGGACACTAAGATGTTGTCTCCAGTTACAATGTGTTGGTGTTTGTCTGATTTTTCATGTCCATTAGTGTTTCTTTTTTTTTTTTTTTATTTTAGAAACATAAAAGTACAAAAACATATTGACAAACAGACACCAATTATCAGAGAAAATAGTACAATCACAACTAATCTATAGACAAGGTGATATGGTCTCAACAGTGGTTATTGCTTTATCCACTGATATCTTCGAATTGTAAATGTATGAAACCATATACAGACATGCAAATTTAGTCAGACAGTTAATCCTCTCAACAACAGAAAAAAAACACAAAAACCAAAAATCCAAAGACAAGAAACAAAACAGGCATACAACAACAACAGCAACAACATCAACAACAACAACAACAAAAAAAAACACTGCTTGTTGCTGCTTTACATATTGATACCTTCGAAGTGTGTGTTCAGGATAACACATACAGATATACACGATTAATCTAATATCCTGTCATCGATTGTTGCTTAGCATTAAGTGATATAATACAATAGTAGAACCATGTTAGCCCTCCTGCATATATGTATATTCATATATATTCCTATATACATACATACATTTTTGTCTTTTTCTTTTCTCCTTTCCTTCATCTCATCTGTTCTTTGTTTTTGAACAGATTTCCTTCATGACTCTTAGTTTATATTCCCACCCTCGGGTTCTTACACCAGTGATATAATACGTTGTCTGCACATGCATCGCTGATTTCTTTCACTTATGAGTATGGACTCCAGTTTTGTCCACTTGCCTACAAAGTTCCCCAAACTGTCTTTCTTTATAGCTGAATAATATTCCATTATATAAAAATGCCACAATTTTTTAATCCAGTCTTCTGTGGATGGGCACTTGGGTTGCTTCCACATTTTAGCTATTACAAATTGTGCTGCTATAAACATGGGTGCACATA
>PVLD010028729.1:0-19017 GCA_004027595.1 Dinomys branickii
GTATTCTGATGCTGTGGGGTGGAACACTCTGTATACATCTACTAAGTCCATCTGTTCACACTTTTGGTTCAGGTCTGTTATTTCTTTGCTGAGTTTCTGTCCGGTTGACCTGTCTCTTTGCGTCAGAGGGGTATTTAGGTCCCCTATTACAATAGTGTTATTAGTTATTTGATTTTTTACGTCTGTCAAGATTTGACTTTTAAAGTTAGGTGCTCCATTATTAGGTGCATAGATGTTTAGGATCGTTACCTTTTCCTCTTGTAGCTTTTCCTTAACTAGTATGTAGTGGACTTCTTTATCTCTTTTGATTGTTTTTGGTTTGAAGTTTACATTGTTTGCAAACATAATAGCTACCCCTGCTTTTTTCTGGGGGCCTGTTGCATGGAGAATTGTTTTCCAACCTTTAACTTTCAACCTGTGGATTTCTTTTTGAGTAAAATGTTTTTCCTGTATACAGCATATCGTTGGATTGTGTTCCTTAATCCAGTCTTCCAATGTTTTCATTTTGCCTTTTGAGTTGAGGCCATTTACATTAATGGTTATCATGGTTATATGCTGGCTTATTCTAGTCATGTTATTTACTTGAAGTTTTCCTTCTTTTGCTGACTGTTTATTTATTTGTTCTGTTTAGGGTGTTATTTCTATGGCTGTTCTTGGGATTGTGGTCTATTTTTTCTCTGTCTAGAATATCTTTTAGTGCTTTTTCCAATGCTGGTTTGGCACTCATGAAGTTCTTCAGTTGTTCTTTGTCATGGAAATATTTTATTTCTCCATTGAATTTGAGGGATAATTTTGCAGGGTACATCAATCTGGGTTGGAATTTGTTTTGTCTCAGAATGTGTAGTATCTCTCTCCAAGCTCTTCTCGCTTTCATGGTTTCTCTTGAGAAATCTGCTGTGATTCTGATGGGCTTTCCTTTATAGGTGATCTGTTTCATTTCTCTGGCAGCTTTGAATATTGTGTTCTTTTGTTGGATATCTGGGATCTTGATTATTATATGCCTGTCCGTGTTTCTCTTTCGGTTATGGGTCATTGGTGTTTTCTATGCTTCGCTTAACTGAACTTCAGAATCTTTTAGTTGTTTGGGAAATTTTCTGCTATTATTTCATCAAATATTCCTTTTATATCGTTGGTGAGATCTCCTGCTGTTTCACACACTCCTATAATTCAAATATTGTTACGTTTTGCCTCATCTTGCAGCTGTTGGATTGACTTTTCTTGTGTCTTTGATGATATCACGAGATTCTTCCTTTCATGCTCATAAGCTGCCATGCTGTCTTCAAGTTCTGAAATTCTATCTTCGGTTTCATTGAAACGATTTTTCATGCTTTCAGCGTTAGTTTTCAAATCCTGGCATTCTCTTTGGACCTGTTTCATTATTGGTAATTCATTCCTGAATTGCTCTTGTAAGGATTCTATTAGTTTCCTATTTTCTTCTAGACTTTTGTTTATTTCTTGTCCGTGTGAATGGAACATTTCTTCCATCATTGTTTTCAGCTCGTTTTTTATCTGAGAAATCATTGCGGGTATGCGGGTTATTTCTGCTTTAAGCTCTTTCATGGCCTGTTGGAGTTGTTTCATTTCGGATGCCATCATTTCATATCTTGAAGTTATGAGGCTTCCTGGTTCCCCTGTATCTTCACATTCAAAACTTGTTCTGGGTGGGGTTGAGTTTTGAGAGTGCGTTTTGCGCCTTTGTTTTCCCATTTTTGGGTATCAGATTCAAAATGTGGAGCTATAAATTCCACAGGCAGTTCAGCATGTGGAGGTCTGCTGCAAAGGCTGCTCCAATGATTCCTTCTCTTTGGGAGAATGTCCCTTAAGCTTTCTGCTGAGATTTGTTCTTCTGTCTTCCCTTTTTTGGGTATCAGATTCAAAATATTGAGCAATAGATTCCCCAGGCAGTTCAGCAGGCAAAGGTCTGCTGCAGAGGCTGCTCCAATTACTTTTCTTTGGGGGAATGTCCCTTAAGCTTTCTCCTGAGAGTTCCGCTTAAAAGGCTGTACAGATGTTGGTTAGCTACTCCCTAGCGAGAGACCTGGGTGAGGTGTGTAAGACCTCTCCCCCGCCCTCCCAGGGTTCCCTGCAGGTATAGGGATGGATCTCCTCCCCCACTCGGTGATCTGGTCACGAGCGCAGAGAGCTCACCAATTTTCGGAGTCCCTTCAGGCAGGACGGTTCCAAGGTGCCAGTTTTTTGTGCTATGCTCGCGATCCGCTGCTTGCAGCCACTTGTTTCCTCGCGCTCTCCGGGTCTGGGGGAGGGAGCGGGATGCTCTGCTCCTATGCTCCTCGCGCCGCCCTGGCCACGGACCGCCGGCTGCCGAGGGTCTAGGCTGCGCCGCCTGCCCGATGCGCGAGAAATGTGAGACTGCCGAGCGTTGCCGCTGCTAAAAAGCCGATCTCTGTCGGGAGTCGCCGGAAAGCTGCACCAGCTCGGGAGGTGGGAGGGACCGAGCTAGCTGTGCTCCCAGGGTGCTCGGACCCAGCGAAGCCCCCTCCCCGCATGGAGTGTCTCTGGCTCCCAGCGTCTGGGACTTTCCCGCGTCTTGCCACTGCAGTTTGTGCCACCCTAGCGCATCTCCCCAGGCAGCTCAGAGAAACACGTTCAGTTTGATCTTCCCAGCCGAGGTCCCGGCATTCACGCTCGCCAAGTGTGTCTCGAGCTGGTGGTGTTTAACAAGGGGGATCGCTCCTTTGCTGCTCACCTGGTCACCATCTTCCTGGAAGTCCCCTCTACAATAGTGTTATTGATTGTATGTGTTTTCATGTCTGTGAAGATTTGTCTTATGTCATTTGATGCTCTGATATTTGGTGCATATATGTTTAGGATTGTTATCTCATCCTTTTGCAGTTTTCCCCTGACAAGTATGTAGTGATCTTCTTTATCTCTTTTGATTGTTTTTGGTTTGAAATTTACATTGTCTGCAAACATAATAGCTACTTCTGCTTTTTTCTGGCTTCCTGTTGCAAGGAGGATTGTTTTCCATCCTTTGACTTTCAGTCTATGGATATCCTTGGAGTAAAATGTGTTTTCTGTATATAGCATATCGTAGGATTTTGTTTGTTAATCCACTCTGCCAGTCTGTTTCTTTAGACTGGTGAATTGAGGTAATTTACATTTATGGTTATAACTGATATGTGCTGGCTTATCATTTCCATGTTATTTACTTGCTGTTGGTGTCTTACTTTTTGCACCTGTTGACTTGTTTGCTCTTCTTGAGGATACCTTTCTATTGTTATTCTTGAAATTGCGTTCATTTTCTTCTCTGTCTAGAATATATTTTAGTACTTTTTGTTAGGTAGATTTGGCACTCCTGAAAGTCTTTGGTTGTTCTTTGTCATGGTAATATTATATTTCTCCATTCACTTTTAAGGATAGTTTGACAGGACACATCAATCTTGTTTGGAAGCTGCTTTGTCTTAGGATTTATAATACTTCACTCCAAGCTTTTCCCGATTGGATGGTTTTTGTTGAGAAGTCTGCTGTGATTCTGATCGGCTTTCCTTTATAGGTGATCTGTTTCTTTTCTCTAGCAGTGTTCAATATTCTTTTGCTGGAAACCTGAGATCTTGGTTATTATATGTCTGCATGTGGTTTTATTTTGGTTACGGCTAGTTGGAGTTTTATATGCCTCATGTAATTGTATATCACTTTGTATTTCCATGCTTGGCAAATTTTCTGCTATTATTCCTGGCAATATTCTTTTCATGTCTTTTGTGTTGCTGTTTCATTGACTCCCATTAGTCTTACATTATTTCTCTCTGCCTCCTACTGCAACTGTTGAATTGGTATTTCCTGGATCATTGTTGATTTTAAGACATCTTTCCTTTTGTGATCATTAGCTGCCATGCTACCTTCAAAATCTGAAATTCTAGCTTTGGCTTCATTCAAGCAATTTCACCAGCTTTCAGTGGAAGCTTTGATTTCCTGGATGTCTCTCTGAATCTGTTTCTTGCATTCCAATTCATTCTCATATTGTTGATGTAATGTTTCCCTCTGTTTCCTATGTTCATCTTTTTATATGTATATTTCTTCTCTAGATGTGCTGAGCTATTCTTTCATTATTTTGTCATTTCATTTTTTGCCTGAGAGATTATTTCTGATCTGATCTCTTCTATGGCCTGATAGGGTTTTTTCTTCACTTCTATTGAAATCATTTCAGCAATTTCAGGTGTGTGTTTACCAAGTTCTCCTAGGTTGATATCTTCTGGACTTGTTCTGAGTGGGGTGGCATTCTGAGATTGTTTTATAGTCATTTGTTTTTCATATTTGATGCTGGAGGCAGAACACACAATCTCTCTCTTCCCTGAAAGCTCAGCAAAGTTCGCTAGTTTCCTTAAATTTGCTTGTGGTCTGGGTTGCCCCTCATTGTCTGCTTTGATGCCCTGCTTAGTCTGGGGTCTTCTGGCACATAGTGAAATAAAAGACCTCTTAAAAATTGAAAGGAATCAGGAAATGACAAATCAACAGCTGCAAGACGAAGTAAGGAGAAACAGTGTAAGAGTGACAGCAGCATCAACAAAGCAGCAGGAGTGAACACAAATGACATAAGTATTCACAGAAGTCTCAGAGGAGAGCTGCCGCCTTCTGGTGGGGACCTGAGGCAGGAGGACTCAGTGAGCTGCCTGTGGTCCCAGATCCTCTGGATTCTTCCCCTGCCACCACCACGGAGGGTCTTTGGACTCAAGAGCCCTCAGTGAAATGTCTGCATTCCTGGGTCCTTTGGCTCCACACCAACTGCCATCTGAGAAAGTAACCTGATTCCCTGAAACCTAGGGAGATTTACCAATGACAAAAAGAAGAAATAAACTGCAATCTCAGCCAAACACCCGACCCAGAACAAATCTAAGAAACATCAACATGGAAGTCACACCTGAAACTTCTCAAATGATAACAACTGAGGTAAAGAAGAAACTACATCAGGCTATAGAAGAAATAGGGCCAGAAATAATTGCTGAAGTAAAAAAAAAAAGATATGACAACCATGATGAAAGAATTCTTGGGCATATCAAAAGAAGACATAAATTTAAAAAATAGAGAAGCAGAGAAAAATGATGGAAACCTTGAATGAACATTATAGGAAATAATTAGAATGCATGTAAGAGATTCAAAGAGACATTCAGGAATTTAAAAATTACACTGAAAGCTGGAAGAACCAATTGAATGTAATGGAAAATAGACTCTCAGATCTTGAAGATAACATTGTAGCTAGTGATCCTGAAAGGAAAAATCTTTTAAAAATAACAAAGTAACAGCAAATAATAGTTCAACAGATGCAAGACGAGGTATACAAAAACAATATAAGGCTAATAGGTGCCAACGAAGGAGTAGGAGACAACATGAATGACATAAAAAGACTATTTGCAGCAGTAATAGCAGAAAATTTCCCATGCATGGGACAAGAACCTTATATACACATAAGTGAGGTATACAGAACACCAATTATCCATAACCAAAATAAATCTACACGCAGACACAGAATAATCAAGATTCTAGAAATTTGGCAAAAGGATATTAAAAGCAGTTAGAGAAAAGAAACAGATCACCTATGAGGGAAGGCCCGTCAGAATCACGGTAGACTTCTCAACACAGACCATTAAGTCAAGAAGAGCTTTGAGTGATGTATTTCAGGTCTTGGAAAAAAAACCAACTTCCAACCTAGATTGCTCTACCCTGCAAGGCTATCCTTCAAAATTGATGGAGAAATAAGATACTTCCATGACAAAGATCAACTGAAGTAATTTAGAACGCCAAGCCAAACCTATAAAAACTATTAAAAGATTTTCTATGAAGAGATAAAAGTGGTCACAGTCTCAAGACCAACAATAGGAAAGAACTAGCAAGCAAGGTAAGCAGTTAAAAAGAGGGGGAAAGTACGAAACCAACAGAGGGAAAATAACATGACATGATAAGTCAATATATATTATTAATAACCCTCAATGTAAATGGCCTTCATTCACCAATCCAAAGAAGCAGACTGGCAGAGTAAATCAAGAATCAAAATCCAAAAATATGTTGCATACAAGAAACACATTTAACTCAAAAGGGAATCCATAGACTGAAAGTCAAAGGATGGGAAACAATACTCCACGTGACAGGACCCCAAAAAAGCAGATGTAGCTATTCTGTTTGAAGACAAGGTGAACTTCAAACCAACAATGATCAAAAGGAATGCAGGGATGGTTCAGTATAGGCAAATCAATCAACATAATAAAGCATATCAACAGAGCCAAAGACAAGAATCACATGATCATCTCAATAGATGCAGAAAAATCTTCTGATAAAAACCAACACTTCTTCATGAAGAAAACCTTACAGAAAGTATTCGTAGATGGACTTTACCTCAATCTGATAAAAGCCATGACAAACCTACAGCCAACATAATACTAAATGGACAAAAACTGAAACCTTTCACTATAAAATCAGGAACAAGACAAGGAGGTCCATTGTCACCACTCCTATTCAACATAGTTCTGGAGACACTAGACAGAGCAATTATACAAGAGAACAAAATCAAAGGAATAAAGATAGGAAAGGAAGAAGGGAAATTACCTTTATTTGCAAATGACATGATACTCTACATAGAAGACTCCAAAAATTCCACCAAAGAAAAGACTCCTAGAGTTAATCAGCAAATTTAGTAACATAGCTGGATACAAAGTCAACTCTCAAAAATCAATAGCATTCCTATGCACAAACAAACATACTGAGAAAGAAATTCCTTTCACAATAGCATACCTTTGACAATAGCAACCAAAAACTGAAACATTCAGGAATTAATCTAACAAAAGTAGTAAAGACTTATACAGTGAAAATTACACTACTCTGAAAAAACATATTGAACAGGATTTCAGAAAAAGGAAAGATATTCCTTGCTTATGGATAGGAAGAACCAACATTGTGAAAATAGCTATACTCCCAAAATTGTTATACAGATTCAATGCAACTCCAATGAAAATACCATCATTATATCTCACAGAGCTAGAGAATACATTCCTAAAATTTACCTGGAACAAGAGGAGACCTAGAATAGCAAAAGGAATACTGGGCAACAAAGGCAGGGCAGGATATATCACAATCCCTGATTTGAAATTATACTACAAAGCTACTATGATAAAAATCAGCATGACATTGGCAAAAAAAACAGACCTGAAGATCAGTGGAACAGATAAGATGCAGACAGAACCACAAACATGCTCAGCCACTTTATCTTTGACAAAGGGGCCAAATATGTTCACTGGAAGAAAGATAGCCTCTTTAATAAATGGTGCTGGAAAAGCTGGCTTTCCACAGGCCAAAGAGTAAAACTAGATCTAAGCCTATCACCATGCACCAAAATAAAGTCAAAATTTCTTAAAGATCTAAATATTAAAACAGAAACACTATATCTACTAGAAGAGAAAGTAGGTGGAAGTCTTGAAGATGTAGGGGTAGATAGAGAGTTCATGAACAAAAAATAAACTGCACGAGAAATACTTCAAAGAATCAACAGTTGGAATCTGATCTCATTGAAGCATTTTTCACATCAAAAGAAATCACCAGCAAAGTGCAAAGAAAACCCAGGAATTGGGAAAAATTTTAGCCAACTGTCCCTCACACAAAGGACTCCTGTCTAGAACATATGAACAATTTTTAAAAATCAGGCCCCCATAATTCAAAGAACCAATACAAAAATGGGCATCTGAGATGAATACACGTTTCTCATATGAAGAAATACAAATGGCAAATACATACATGAAAAAATGTTCAAAATTATTAGTCATTAGAGAAATGCAAATTAAAAGAATACTGGGATTCCATCTTACTCCAGGAAGAATGGCTATCATCAAGAAACAAACCAATAACAAATGCTGGAGAGGTTGTGGGGAGAAAGGGACCCAGCCCACAGCTGGTGGGAGTGTAGATTGGTGAAACCACTCTGGAAATCAGTTTGGAGATTTGTCATAAAACTAGGATTAGAAGTCTTACTTAACCCAGCTATTCCCCTTGTTGGTATTTTTCCAGAAGAATTAGAAGCATCATACCACAGCAATATATGTGTACCCATGTTTATGGCAGCATAATTTGTTATAGCTAAGTCTTGGAAACAATCCAAGTGTCCATCAAATGAAGAATGGATAAAAAGATGTGGTATTGTTATACAACAGAATATTACTAAGCTATGAAAAAGAGAAACTCGAGGCTTTTGTAGGTAAATGTATGAACTAGAGACCATACTCATGAGTGAAATAAATTGGACCCAAATATATAAATATCATATTGTCTCCCTGATGTATGAACCTGAAAGTGTTAGTAAAACTTAAAGTGTGCAATAGATGATATGAAAAGGAAAAAAATTCCTCAAAGGGAGGAACAACTGGAATGAGGGAAAGAAGAAAGAAGAAATAAAGATATATCTGGGATAGCTATACTGCTGATTTCTGATTGTATATTGAAAGAACAGTTAATGCTTAAAATTTTTATGACCAATTTTGCATGATTATATCTGGCAATCTGCGCAACTGATTTGAAGGCAATAGTACGCAATGGAACAACCATTGGTGAGTTCCTACCATCTTGTCTAGTGGAACTCTATATTATCTATAATTTTTTATCTAATAATTATTTTGTTATTCTCTCTAATGTTTTGAACAAACCTCCATTCTTACATCTGGTAATCTGAGCAACGTAGTTGAAGATAACAATATGTAATATAACCATCACTGTTAATTTGTATCTTTTTTTGAAACTTTGTATAATTTTTAATGTTCTTGCTTTGTTTTGTTTAGGTTTGTGATCTTGGTATGCTGCTATTGTTCTTTTTCTTTCTTTCTTTCTTTCTTTCTTTCTTTCTTTCTTTCTTTCTTTCTTTCTTCTTTCTTTCTTTCTTTCTTTCTTTCTTTCTTTCTTTCTTTCTTTCTTCCTTTTACTACTCTCTTTAAAATAAAAATAAGTAATTTCCTCACTCCACTCACCCACACCCAGAAACCCAACTATCAACTATTAAAAGTGAAAAATACCCTTTGAATATCCTCAAATTCAGAAACAAGTTTGAAACACTCCCTTCACTGCAGAGCTGAGAAGAATCATGGTTCCAGAGGAGAAAGGATGGTTCTTTCTTACCAAACCATCTTTCCCTCAAGACAAGAGACCACCATAGACTAACCAAACATTTATCTGGACCAGTGGTTTCTAGAGTAGTATAAGTGAGGGGCTGGGGATATAGCTCAGTGGAATAAGTGCTTGCCTGGCAATCACAAGATCCTGAGTTCGATCCCTAGTACCGCAAAAAAATAGAGTAGTACAAGTGAATTGGAAGAAGACACTGAGCTTCCTCATTATTCCGTAACCAACGTAGGAGACATGCACCTGTCTCACTGCAAGAGGAGCAATACCAAATCACACTAAAAAGCTTCCTCAAGGAGATAACAAAAATTTTGAGGCAACATCTGGAATAGGAGAAGTACTTTCCAACCTGTATACCAAAGACTTACTTTCCAAAGTATTGGAGAAATTCAAACAACAAAAGAAATCAAGATCCGTAAGACCTTGGTTTGAGACCATAATTTGTTCTGGAAACATGCTTGTACTCCAAAGCATTTGTATATCAAAATTCATTTCCCCTAAAAATAATGGAAACTTAGACAATTCATTCCACAACACCAAAACATTCACACAAATATGACTACAATACTGTAATATGATACAAAATAATAAAGAATACATAAAACATAATGAAAAACAACCAAATTAACCTTCACTTACCTTTGAAAACCTTCATGGCTGGTATGAAGGAGAAAACAGGAGGAGCATTATTATGTAGGACAACTTTCATTATCACTAATGGAATTACTGCTATTTGCTTAACAAAATCTTTTTCTCTTCCTACAATTTTAACAAAGAAGCTAGCCAATGACACTTGTTTTTTTCTTCTTTTGAGAATTTCCAGTAAATATGACATTGCATTGTTGTAAACAGATTCATCACTCCCACTGTTACCTTACTCAGATAGTGCTTTTACACAAAATGTTATGCTGTTTCCCACATTTTACACATCTCCCTAATCTCATTTAGAGTGAGGGATTCCTCTGCTTTTTATTCCTCCTCTGCAGATGACATCTCCTCCATAACATCTTGTTCTTTGAAGATGATCATCCATAATCCTACAGTTAGGCACAATCATCATGATCATGTGATGTTTGGCATCACTAACTATTCATATTGCAAGACACTAATCATTTATCAAGTTAAAATTTTTAGAAATATTTGTTACTCTTATGGAACACTTGAAGAACAAATTACTTGCAAGCCAAAGTTTGACTGTAACCTAATTTTAAAATATATAAAAAATCTGAACTTATGTGTCTCAAAGAAAGATATACACATTATCAACACATGTGAAAAGATGCTCAACACCAATAATTACAAAGAAATAAAAATAAAAAGTACCACGAAATGTCATGTCTCATGAAAGATAAGAAATTTGATGTCAACTTATAAAGAACTCAGAAATGTGAGCTTTGTGAAAAATGAAACCATTCAGTTTTATAAATTGGACACCTATAAATATTGCATTGTCTCCCTGGTGTTAGAGGCTCAAAGTGTTAATAAGAATCAAAATATGAAAAAGAGATTATGAAACAGGAAGATATTATTCAAAAGTAAAGAGGAATGGGAGATAGGAAGGGAAAAAATAAAAATGAGAAAAAAATGTTAAAATGAAAACAAAACTGGGTAGATGAGGAAAGGAAGAGGAGTTGAAGGGGGCGGGGGAACAAGAAAAGAGGAACTAAAAAACACCACACGCAGGTGCAAGTTCCCTATGATAAATGTTATCATTATGTATATCTAAATTGTATCAATAAACTTAATGAAAATGAATTTTTGAGTCCACAGAGACAAAAGCTAAGCTACCTTTTAGGAGTTACTAATGGCTAAAGTAGAACGAATAAGAGGTCATAACCAATTGAATGTGTTTCCTCTTTAGTCACTCAGTGTAAGGAATGATTTGGTCATTTTAAGTAGGCTTTTACAGATGCCACTGCTCCTAGGTCATACATTTCTGAAGTCCTCAGTATTTCATACTACTTATTATTAGCATTCCTTCCCATATAGATGTTTGAGTCATACCACGGAGATCTCTAGGGCCATGTGGTAGAACTGGAAAGGACTCTAACCTGTAAAATAAGTGCTTTTCTTATATTAGTTGGGAAGCAATGTATTCCCCTGTCAATTGGAGATAAATGGAGACAGAGATATTTGAAATGATGCTCATCTTCATGTTAGAAAATTTGGTGACACATTGTGCCTTATTTTTCCTCAGACCATGTCTCCTAGAAGGTTTTGGGATCCATATTCCAGATAAGCCAATAATTTTTAAGTAATGGCACCTCAGAAAGCTGTCCATGTGCTAATGTTTCCTCAGAGAATTAGTAATAATTAACTTTTTAGAAATCTATTGACTGGGAAGAGAAGTACTTACATAATGCTATAGAGGCCAAGTCCCAAAAGAACAGAAGATGAAAGAAATGCATCCTTCTTTTATGTGGAGCAGTAAAACTCATTCTCTAACTAGATACGCGATGGTGTTTATAAAACAGATCATTTAGAGATTTGGTACATGTGGTAGCTTCTTTTTAACTGAAGACAGCATAGTTTTATAATATCAAAAGTCAGTGTTGGTAAGTAAATTACAGAATTACATTTTATGGTGATTAAGTAGGAGCAATAGGTATTCAATAAAAATTCAGAAATGATGGTTTTCAAGTGATTACCACCAACTTACTGTTTCCTTTGTATGTTTCATAATAGTAATATATTGAAGTAATAAATAATAAAATGAAAATGTCTTTACTGAGACTATTGCACTATAAGAGGAGTTTGGTAGAAACTAATACATCTAATAAGTGTTAGCTTTATGTAAGATTCTTGCCAGAAACTACCATGGATTATCACTGTCCCAAAGTTTACAAAATGAATATATCTTTAGAAGTTCTATTAGGGCTACACAATAAGGGAAAGATTTAGATGCAATTATTTTTTGTTTGTTTTTATTTTGTTTCCTGATGTAGAAAGTATATAGCAAAAAAAGAGAAGTATATTATCTTCCTAACTGATGATCATTTTTTTTCTAATGATCATTTTTATAAAAATCACCTCATGTTCATCATCTTCTCTTCATTCTTAAAAAAAGAACATATTTTATACTAGTTCTAACCAGTAACAATCTATCTCTTGACTTTGCAGATTACCGACCCAATGAATGAGTCTGAGGCAAATTTGAACTTTGCTTTTGTGAAAGAATTTATTCTCCAAGGCTTCTCTTGTGAGTGGAAAATTCAGGTCCTCCTCTTCTCACTCTTCACGACAACATATAGTTTCACCATAACAGGGAATGGAGCCATTGTTTGTGCCCTTTTGCATGACCAGCGACTCCACATACCCATGTACATGTTCCTGGGGAATTTCTCCTTTCTAGAGATCTGGTATGTCTCCTCTACAGTCCCCAAAATGTTGGTTAACTTCCTCTCGGACAAAAAAACTATCTCCTTTCCTGGGTGCTTCCTCCAATTCTATTTCTTTTTCTCTTTGGGTAC
This sequence comes from Dinomys branickii, assembly GCA_004027595.1. NCBI lineage: Eukaryota > Metazoa > Chordata > Mammalia > Rodentia > Dinomyidae > Dinomys > Dinomys branickii. The sequence goes on from PVLD010028729.1 coordinate 12,579, forward strand.
ATCTGAATGCTTCCTTTTAAGCGTCATGGCTTTGGATAGGTACCTGGCTATTTGCCGTCCCTTGCACTACCCTAACATTATGACAGGAAATTCTTGTATCAAACTGGTCACTATCTGCTGGCTTTGTGGATTTCTGTGGTTCTCAGTCCCTATTGTTCTCATGGCTAAGATGTCCTTCTGTGGCCCATACATTATTGACCATGTTGTGTGTGATCCAGGGCCACTCTTTGCATTAGCTTGCTCCTCTGCGCCAAGGACTCAATTGCTTTGCTACACTCTGAGCTCCTTAGTTATCTTTGGTAACTTCTCTTTTATTCTTTGTTCCTATACTCTTGTTCTAATAGCTGTGTTGCATATGCCTTCAGCCACTGGGAGACATAAAGCCTTCTCCACCTGCGGGTCCCATTTGGGTGTGGTTTCACTGTTTTATGGATCTCTGATGGTCATGTATGTGAGCCCAGGACTGGGACACTCTGCTGGGGTACAGAAGGTTGCAACTTTGTTCTACGCTATGGTGACCCCCCTCTTCAACCCCCTCATCTACAGCCTCCGAAATAAGGAGATAAAGACAGCCCTGCAAAAAGTTGTAGGGAGTCTCAATATCACCTAAGGCAGATTCAACAATTCTGTATGCTTACATCTGTAGAATATAGGAAAATACAATAAAAAATAAAATAGTAACAATGCCATTGTGTTTCTTTAGTTGGTTGACTACAAATATATATATAATTTCTTTTCCCTATCAAGTACTTCTATGTCAATTATACATTCTTTCCTTATATACACCAAAATTTCTATGGCACAGTAAAGTATTGCAGCCTAATATTACTAGATGTACGCTGTTTTCTTTATCCTGTGCCTCTTTCTAATCCTCAGAAGGGTAACTTCTAATTTTATTTATAACAACATCAAGCAGTGGTTATGATTTGTGCCTGCATACCTCCCCAAATCCTCATGCAGTCATGGAGTGGGCTTTTTGAGTTTTGGTTGATTGGGTGTGAGTGATACACCCATCTTGGGGCAGATAGTTGCACAAGTATGGGAGAAGAAGAGGCTGCTTGCAGCCATTCCTCCCTTTTGCTCTGGTTGTTTTTGCTGTATTCTGCTGCCATGAATGTTTGCCCTCTGCCATGTGCCACTCTGCCTCTGATCCCTCCAAGTATGGACTGAAACCTCCACAAACTGTAAGCTAAATAAACTTTTCCTTCCTTCATTTTGGGCGTTGGGTATTTTGTCTCAGCAATAAGAGAAAAGTAACCCAGACACCAATATATTCAGAAATGCACTGTCCTAGGAACCTAATATTTTCACCTAAGTGAGGTGTCACCAAAATTTTAATGGGTCAATTACTTAAGTTTTGACAACAGAATCCTCCTAGAAATTAGGAAGGGAAATGCCCTACTTGGGGATAAATTGCAATAAATGGCATTTTATTATTATCTGTTGCCAGATTCAGTATGAATGAAAAATTAAGGAAAATTTTTAAAAGAATAAAGCCTCTAAAATTCAATTTATCTATGTCTGTTTCACTTAGTATAGCATTAAATTATTCATATGTTATAATTTATACAAACATGATATGGAACCTGTACTTTTTATATGAGAAAGTGAGCATATTTCTTTTTTCTTTTTGTGGTACTAAGGATTGAACTCCGGACCTTGTGCTTCCCAGGCAGACACTTATTCCACTGAGCTATATCCCCAGCAAGGTGAGCATATTTTCTGAAGGAATATCTTCTGTCCAAAGAAATAAAAACTGTCTCATAGAGGATATAAGAAAGGGCATTTTCAGGAGGAGAGTTGGTACAAAATAGTACATTATTATGGAATTAGTTCTGAGACTACCAAGGGTAAGGTTAGTGAATACTCCAACACTCTCTTCTCATCTACTACACATCTTTTTGTTTTACATTATATTTACTCTCATTCTTTGTTATAACATATTCATGAAGATAATACTAATATTTTATGAACTTAGTAAAGTTTATCATCTAATATAAAATTCTCCAATAAAATCCAGGATATGATAATTCTATGTGCATGTAACTTTTTTCAGGGTTTTAGCTCACAGTGAGAATGTCCAACAAGTCTTCCCAAACAGAAATGTTTCAGGGAGCTTCTATCTACGTGTGACTCTTTTCCCTGAGTCCCCTGCTTACACCTGAAGAACAAAATCTCATTAAAGGAGTTTGAATTATTGTGCTTTCTCACTTAAATTTTATTTATCTGTGTTTTTATAAGAACATATTTCAAATGATCAAATCTTTTAAATAACATTAGCCATTCATCTATCAAATTATATACCTTCAAGGACAGAAAACAGCCAGCTAGGGCAATAGCTATTGGTCAGTGTCTCTGAATTGGTGCTGGAGAAAAGCAGATACCCTGAACTGAGGGTGTGAGATACAGCCAGATATGAGAAGATAAATGAAAAGAAAATCTAGCTGCACTAAAACCCAGTGGTTAGAAGGTTTTGAGGGGAAACTAGACCATTCCTGGATCACAGTGCCCACCAATGTAGGTGCCATTTTCAGAGATCAAACTGAATGAGGGAAGCTGCCCTTCAGTGATGGCCTGGCTGATGGAATAGACTCATAACCACTCGATCTCCCTACCAGGCACTGCGAGTGAAACCAATCTAGACAAGCTGAAAGCACAGCATACATGCTACTTGTAAGCAATGAAAATTAAGCATTGCTTGAAAACAGCAGGACTCACATGCTTTTTAAAGAAAAGTGCTCCAGCGAGACTAGGGGGTCATAAAAGACACATAAAACTGTCCTGACACAAAAAATTTTCCTATGTCCCCCTATATAACAGGAGTACTACTTGTGAACATTCAGGGCAGAACCAACAATTACCAGTGGGTGCCCACTGGGGCTTCCAGCATCTCCTTGTTGGGGAGTGAAGAAGGCAGGGAGACCCAGGATGAGGGAAAGATCAGGGAGTACAGTGAAAAGCAGGGATCTATGAGAGGGAGACAGAGACTGGCATCAAGGTCAGAAGGCGACTTGGTGAAGCCACACTAAGCAAGTACCCTCCTATGGACTCTGCAAACTCCTGAAGGAGTGCGAGGGCACCAGGACCTGCCCACTGCTTCACGCTGGCAAAGGAAGGTCTACAGATAAACCTGGGGGTGGCACTAGGTTCTGCAGGCAGGGCTGAGACAGCAAGATGTCTGCAGGCAGAAATACAATGAACAGCGCCTGGGCCAGTGGACTTCTGGGCAAATATTAGGCAAGGAAGTCTGTGGAGGGGGGACAAAGAAACAGCTGTGATATTTACCCCACATCCCCGTGAATCAAGGCAATTTGATCCATGAAGTCCTCCAGTAGGTCAGACGCCCAGCCAAGCCTGCAGCCTAGACACATATTTGGAGGGAGCAACAGCCCTCACAAATTTGGGCAGGCAATTCTTTGGTCCCCATTTGGGAACTGCTTGCCTCATCACAATCAAACTGTTACTCCAGTGTATATGGAGCTGGGAGAATGCTCTGAGCTAATGCTGTAATAACTGAGTAAAGGCTTTTTCCTTCTATTTTTATTTTGCTAGATGTAGCTATTGTTTCCTTACTTCTTTGCTTGATTTGGGTCGACTTGGTTGTTGCTGTTTTCTTTACTTTTGATTCTTACTCCTTTATTGGTGTACTGTGGTTGTTGTGTTTATTCAGCAAGGTTTTCCCCTTTAGCTTGTTCCTTCTCTTTCTTTTCTGAGTCTTTTCCCTCCTTTGCTTATTGTCTCACCTCCTTGCCTTCCTGCTTACTCCTTTCTAACAGCATTCCTACAGAAGGAGCTTTTCTAAGGGTAGTAGTGACTAAGAATTAATCAATGCTGTAAATTTAGAAGTACATTCAGGTCTAGGTTAAGATAAACCTTAACAAAACTGGTTTAGAGGATCCAAACCATAACACCTGAAATAGATATCAGGTCTGACAATCTCACAGTCTTCCTCAGTCTCTAAATACACTCACCCTCCCCCTGTCCACACAAATACTCACTCAAACTTCCTCAATATTGCTAGCACCTACCCAAGTTACAAAAATAATGCCAAGAGTTCATCCTCCTTTCTACTCTTTACTTGTATACCTTTCTCCTTTCTCCCTCCCTCCCTTTCCACTTAACTTCATCCTTTTTTCTTTTCCTTCTTTTTCTCCACACCATCCATGTGCCAGGCAAATCATAGCTGCATAGTACTGTCTGTAAGGGATATTGACAAAAATAAGGAACTATTCAAGCCAGCTATAATATTTATGACTGCAGTGTAGTTAAATTTGTTCATGCTGTTACATCCAATAGCAATTCTCTGACAAGGTCCGACTTAACTAAATTGAATACACTGAAGTGACAAATAATGTCTCTCTTTAAAAATGATGCTTTATTAGCACACATTTCCAGCACATGAAGCTTATGGTCAGTGGGAATATGTACATAGCACATATCTTGGTTCTTTTTTATTCGCCTTCCTCCCCCAACCTCTTCCCTTCCTCCATCGCTAGGCCCCATTTCTCTATTTTCATTGTTACTATTACATTTAGTTTATGTTTATGATACATAGTATTTACGTTCATTGTGGATATTTGGTACCTTACATGACACATAAATGTTTCATTTCCTTTTTCCCTTCCCTTCCCTCACTCTCAATCTCTTACACCCCTTTTCATCTGCAAAAGATCTCTCTCTCTCTCTATTCCCCTACAGCAATCTTTTAAGTTACTTTGTATTACCAAAAAGAAAACATAGGCTATTCACCCTTGTATGTGTGATGTATTTCACTTAACACCATATTTTCCAACAAATGTCTCAAATTCTTATTTGTTATAGCAGATTAATATTTCGCTGCTTATAGGTACTACATTTCCTTTATCCATTCACCTGATCGCAGATGCATGCATGGCTTCCAGGACTTGGCTATTATGAATTGTACTGCTGTAACATTGGTGAGCAAGTATTGCTGTAACATGATGTTTTAGTTCTTTTGGGAAAAGGTCTAGAAGAGACATAATGCAGCAAATGAAATTCCCACTTTTAGCTACTGGAGAACTCTGCATACTGATTTTCACAATGAGTGTACTAGTTTACATTCCCCTCACAGTGTCAGAATTCCCCTTTCAACACACCCATAGCAGCATTTCTTATTATGTGATTTCCTGATGATGGCCATTCTTCTGGTGTAAGAAAATGTTTTAATTTCCACGTCTCTAATTGATAGAGATGTTGAACATTCTGTCAATGTTTATTGATTGTAATTCTTCTGAGAAATGCCAATTTGCCCATTATTTGATAGGGTCTTTTTTTTGTTTTTTATTTTAAAGAGAAAAGAACAAAAACAAAATAACAAAGACAAAAGCAAAATCACACAAAAAATTATGCAGAATTTCCAAACAAGATGATAGGAAATCAGTAATGGTTATTGCATAATTTATTGTTACATTCAAAGTAGTTGCTCAGATTACCCGATATAAGTATGCAAGACTGATCAAACAAACATTACTGGTTCCTTTAAATAAACCAATAGAAATAGGTAGTACAATCATTTTAACTATCTTGTATATACAAACATCATTTTTCCCTTCCCTACTTTCTTTCTTTTTCCTTAACCTCATCTCAGTTCTTATGGAGTAGTCTCTTTCCTTTTCACAATACTGATAGATACAACAGTACCATTCAGATTTAATTTACTCTTTCAGCTTCTTAAACTAGGGAGACACTACGATGTTTACCTATATAGTTCTGATTTTTTAATTTATTTTTAATTTATTTTAAAAATAAAAGATGGACAACACATTAACAAACAGACATCCATTTACAGAATAGCATAAGAAAAATACAAGCAATACAATGTTACAGACAAATTGGTAGGAAATTATCAATGGTTGTTGCATTACATATTGACGTCTTCAAAGTGGTTTCTCAGGAAAACAAATACATTTATGAGTATGGTCTCTAGTTGCATCCGTTTACCTAGAAAAGCCTCGACTTGACTTTTCTTTATAGCTGGGTAATACTCTGTTGTGTAAAAATACCACACCTTTTTTATCCACTCCTCAGTTGATGGGCATTTGGGTTGTTTTCAAGATTTTGACAAAGGGGTCAACCAAACCCACTGGAAAAAAGAAGGCCTGTTTAATAAATGGTGCTGGAAAAGCTGGCTTGCCTCTTGCCGAAAACTGAAAATAGACCCCAGTCTATCACCATGCACCAAACTCAGGTCAAAATGGATCATAGACCTCAACATCAAAGCAGAAACTCTAAACCTACTGGAAGACAAAGTAGGTAAAAATCTGGAAGACATAGGAGTAGGCAGAAAGTTCATGAACAAGAACGAAGCTGCAAGGGAAACACTTCAAAGAATCAATAATTGGGACCTCATCCTACTGAAAAGTTTTTGTACATCTAAAGAAATCACCAGCAAAGTAAAAAGAAAACCCACAAATTGGGA
>PVLD010028730.1:0-19014 GCA_004027595.1 Dinomys branickii
GACTAAATTTGCATGTCTGTATATGGGTCCATACATCTACAATTCGAAGATATCAATGGATAAAACAACAACTACTGTTGAGACCATATCACCTTGTCTATAGATTAGTTGTGATTGTACTATTTTCTATGATAATGGGTGTCTGTTTGTCAATATGTTTTTGTACTTTTATGTTTCTAAAATAAAAAAAAAAAAAATGTTTAGATCCAAAGTCACTCAAGAGATAGGCAAGGAATCAGTTTAGAAAACTAACATTTTGCAAATTAAGAAGCGAATTTAAATGAGTATCATGTTTTGAAGTCTGGGTCCCTTAGCAAGAATTCCTTCCTTGGGATCCTAATGAAGTTCTTGTCAGATGCCAGTGGTCAACATTAATTTGGTTAATTCGTCCTTTTCCCCTTTCTTCCTTCTTTTATTAATCCAAGTCTTTATTAGGTTTCCATTGAGCACCAAGCACATCAGTGAAATAAAACCCAGTTGCCACACTCAAGCATTGTGCAGAGTTGTAGGGAAAAATACACACATTTCAACAAAGTTGTCAAGCACACGTTGTCCCAGGCCTCAGGGCTACAGAAATCGCATCTAGTCTGTGACCTCTGGGAGCCTGCACTGTTATGAAGAAGAGGCAAATAATGGCACCACTGCATGGTTGTTGCTATGGATTGCATTATTATTCTGCACAAGCAGGAGATGCCAAGGTATGGAGGAGGCAAGTGGGCTTCAGAATCAAGCAGACCCACATTTCAGCTTATGATTTTCTGCCTTCTGGTTTTGTGACCCTAGGCTGCCCACTTGGAGCTTCTGTTCTGAAATGCCAAGTTTAATGTGCAGATTGAATGAAGGACGGTGTGTAAGGACCCTCCATAGATCACCCAGAGAACACTGGTAAAGACAGATGGTGGTTGTTAGCAGGGCAAAGTGAGAAACCAATTCACAGAGGAGGTGCTGGAGCTGGGCCAGCAAAGAAGATGTCCTTGTCCTTGAGGACAAAAACATGAAGAAATGAATCCAAGCTTGGGGAACTGCATGTCCAAAACGGGGGTCTGATGAGCACTTGGTCTGTTTGGAAAAGTAGTCGTTTAATGATACTGTACCATACGTCAGGAGGCAGGAAGAGCAGGAAATACAGAGCAAAAAGTAGGTGAAGCCATCAGAGGGCTTTGTAGTCATAACGAGGAGTGGCCGTCATCATCTACAAACATGCCGTCCAAACATAGCCAGTCGCCCTTGTGGCTACTGATTTAAATTTAAATCAAAATCAAATAAAATGTGCAATTCAGCAAGGCTTGGCCACAAACACTTGTAATCCCAGCATTCTGGGAGGTTGAGGCAGGAGGATGAAAGTTTGAGCAGCATGGGCGATTTAGTGAGTGTGACCCATAATCATGACTATCAGCTAGAATGGATTAAGGCTTCTCATAGATTAGTCAAACACAGTTGTGGGTGTGGCTGTGGATGATTGACATGTCAGTCAGCAAACTGGGAAGACACCACCCAACTCATCGCAGATATATGGATGGCACCAACCAATAGGCTTGTATCTTGGAGGGACTAAAAAAAGAGAAAGAAAAAGAGAATGTAGCCATTTTGAGGAACTCTAGTCTTCTTGAACGGGTGTGTCCTTTGCTGCTCTCACCTTGGGATGCTGTGCTCCACGTCTCCAGTTTCTTGAGATTTCCAACACAGATTCGCATGGGCAACTTTCCAGTGAGTTTCCAGGCCTTTGACCGCCAACTGGTGCTGCAACATGGTCTCTCTTGTTCTGAGTTTTCCATCTTCTGGGCTGAGAACCTGCTGGATTCTCCTGCTTCTGTTCCTTCAGACAGCCATTGTGGACTCTCCCACCTCTGATCCTCTAAGCTACCTAATAAATCCCTCACATAATTATATATATATATATATATATATATATATATATATCTTCTGTTGATTTTATTCCTCTAAAGAACAATAATACAGTGACTTAGGAAGACCCTGTCTCAAGAAAAAAATTTAAAAGCCTGGGGATAATAGAGCAAAGGCTCAGAGTACCACCCCCCCAGTGCCACTGGAGGATGAGAATAAAATTTAGTTGCTCAGTCCCATTAGTTAATATTCCAAGGACTCAATAGCCACCATGGCTGCCACATGGAGCAGTGAGCATAGAGCATTCCCACCATGGAGAGGTCTGTTAGACAGGCTTGCTACTAAGTATCCAGCAGGCCCACATGGTCTCACCTGGGTGCTTATGAGACATGCAGCGTTCAGACCTCAGGCAAGACTGCTGAACTCACGCGAGTATCACAGTGAGACCCACCTCCAGACCCACTCCCCCACCCCGGGTAGCCTCAAAGTCGGCTCTCTAGAATGGGAATCAATGAGTGAGTTACTCAGGAACAATGTGGCCCATCCCAATTTTAGAAACTTGTTCTAGCAGGAGGATGAGAAAAGGAGGGCAAGACCAGTCAATAGGTGGGGGCCGCGGGGCTACTGTGGCTGCCTGTGAGCTACATTTCTAGGTAGAAGCAGCCCAGGCAGGTGTGGTGAGCAGGGTGAAGCCCGATTTAAGACCCCCACTGTCCCAGGCACCCTTGTACAGTGAACACTGTCCCTGAGCACAGGAGGCAGCACAGTGGCAATTGTCAGGGTGAGGGAAGAGAAAGGCCTGGACCACACAGTTTGAGGCTGTTGATAAGCAGCAACAAGCTACCACTATGGGAGGTGGTGTTTAGAAAAATGCCACGTGCTGCAAGAGGAAAGTGTAGTGGTGGGCGTGAGCCAGGAAGGACCGGTTCGAGAGGGGCCCTGCCAGGAGTCCTGGCCTCTTTGCATCATGTGTTAATGGGCAGCCCTGCTCTGCTAGTCCCTCCTTCACTTCCCATCAGGGAAGTGATTAAACTAATTGCCTTAAACCAGGGCTGTATTTCATCTGTATAATACCCATAATTTTGGGTTTGAATACAATTGCAGTAAATTATACTAATCACAGGAAAACTTCATTAAACTAATATAGGTTTATTCAAAAGAGCATAGTTTCAGGCAATCAGTGTTCCCTATACGAAATGGTGCCTTCTCGTTGTATAATAAAACATCCTGAATACTTCAAAACTCTGTTGATTTGCTCTCTACTTTTTTCTCAAATAATGAGAGTTTTAGCAAATGTTAATCTGTTCGGAGGTACAATCACCTTTTATACCATGAACCATAAATGCTAAGAAAAGAAAACATAGATGCAACCTTAAATAGAAAGTGTACATGTACTCCTGTCTATTCTGGATATTTTGGGGACATGGCAAACTTTAATTTATGTCTTTCTAATTACCTTGGATAACATGCACTGGGACAGAGAAAATATCTCCCATTTGCTACTGGATGTTGTGCGTACAAACCCATGCACACATTCCCATACACATCCTGTATTGGTCAGAGTTCCTAGAGGAATTAGGTGGCACACTCTCCAGGGTGATGCAGGACTGTTTGATAAAGGATCATTGAGAGCTGAGTAAGAGACTAAAAGGGCTTTATCTATAAGCACTATTGTCTTAGTCACTTTTTGCATGGCCTGGTGTATACCTAACACCTGCAATCTAAAGGAGGGAGGCTTATTTTAGCTCAGGTTTCAGTTCATCATTGTCTGGTTCCAAGGCAGGACAGCATGGCAGAGGTGCAGAGTGGAGGAGAAGCTGCTCACATCACGGCAGCTAGGAAGCAGAAGTCAAAGAAGGATAGACCCTTCCAGGGCAGGAACGGAGATAAACCCCATTGTTACCACACTCTTCCAGCCAGACTCCACCTCCTAACAGCACGTCAGCTCTACTGGCCCATAACCCGGTCACCTTCGGAATACATGAGGCTTTGGGAGCCATTTCACATCTAACCCATAGCACCTGTGGACATGTGCTGGAACTGGGAACAGCAGGGAGCCGTTACCATCCTAGGCTTGAAGGGAAGGCAGGAGAGGGCACTTCCTGAATCTTGGAGTAGCTACAAGAGAATGCTGACCACAGCGGGCTTTGGCCTATGGAAGAGGGAAGCAATAAAGCTGGAAGGGATTTGAGAGAATACCCCATCCCTCACTCTTCCCACCCACTCTTCTCCTGACACTTCTCATTGGCCAAAAGGAACAGGAAGCCAGCTGGGAAAGGTACCTGTTGCCGCCATCACTGAGACAGCTCTCCATACCCAAGGCAAGGTAGAGGAGGGTAAAGACTGTCTGTGCAGCACTGAATAGAAAATACTCAATGCTCGCACACCTACAGTGATACACAAATATATATGACAGCATCACGACACACACAGTGATACACAAACACACATATGACAGTGTCATGATACTTTACAGTAAGAAAGTACTTTCAAATAAAGGTCAAATATATATCTGACTCAGAGCAGATACTCTATTTCTTGAATAAATCAGTAAAATACATTATTTGCCACTGTTATAGTCAGAGTTTGCAAGGGAATAGATTCAATACAGGACACACAATTTATAGGATTATTTTATAATATTCACCCAAAAAGTCAAATGCAGAAGAGTCAAGATCTCTGTCTGCATGCTAGAGACCTAGCAGAAGGCCCGGATCCCAGCACAATGTCCTGCAGTCCATCCGGAGGCCTAGAGCACATGGCAATGTCTCCTACAAGTCCATATCAAGGATCTACACCAGAAATGCCCAAAGGTCAGTGGTGGAAGCCCAGGCAGTCTGCACCAGCGGGATGAAGCATCTGTGCCAACAGGCTGAGGGGCCTGCACTGGAGCCAGGAAGCGATGCTCAAGGTAAGGACCAGAGCTCCCCTGAGGAGAACTGCAGCCATTCCTGGGAACAGCAAGGACCTGATCTCTTCCTCTAAATAGAACAGCCAAGTTCATATGAAGAAATCCAGCTGTGACAAACTTCTCCAGGAAAATAAACAGCATACAGTCTTACCCTCCTGCTCTCTTTTTATGGCATTCCAGCAACAATCCTCAGGTGGATCTTGCATGCCTGGTACCACGCTGACTCTGACCATTAATTAGTCCACCATGGCCACAAACTTGATTTTTTCCTAGTCTCAACAGCTTTCATTATCTATTTATATTGTGAAAATTTTACCATTTTAGCTATTTTCAAGTGTACAGTTCAGTCCTTAGATACATTCATGATATTGTACAGCCACCACTACGGTCTAGTTACAGAACTTTCACATCTTCCCAAATGAAAACTCACGCAACATTGTCTTTTAAATGACAGACTGGTTCCCTGTGCAAAGATTTGTGAAAGATGCATGTTATACAAGGATGTGACAACCTTCCTAATAGGGTTTTCAAAAGATTAATATGATTTTATCAATAGAAGATCCATTGAGGAGTCACATGGAGTTACGTAGAGTTAACGTGCACTGAGTAGTTAATTAAAACACAGGACCTAGATATTTGACAAAATAACCTCCCGTTGACGACTTAGATAGATCAAATTGGTCAGGTTTATCAAATTTCACTTCAGTTTGGCTCTAGAAACTCTGAAGCCCTGAAAGAACAACCTTCTTCTCTCTCAAATGATGAAATATGTCATTTTCAATTCCCAACTTTTGTCAATGAAACCAAAATAAGTGAGCAATTATTTTGGGGGGGCAATCATAATTTCACAGTCTCTGTGGGTCTGTTAGTGGCGGATGGGTGGTCTAGTCCTGGTTTTGCCATCCCTACTGGTATAAAGGTAGGCTGCCAGTGTGGCCCCTCTGATGCACCTAGATTTTGACCCCTGCAGCCCCTGGCTGCTGTAACATTCCGCATGACTCAGGTCCACCTGCAAACCTCCTACACTTTCCATGGAAAATCCTTTCAGCCTAAACACATCAAGTATCTAAACATATAGTATTTACTCTTTTGATGAAACTGCCAGAGCAAAATTTGACCCTTTCAAAAAATTATGGATATAGGAACTGACATTCTGTGCAGATAACCCCAGCTGGGGACAGGCTTAGCATTTGGATCCGTTGACTAATGTTTTAATAGGCATTTTAATGATAAGGAGAAGCCAGTTCTGACCTATTGTTGCCAGCTCAGTTCTTCCCACAGAGCTAGCTGCCTGGCACAGATCCATCACTACTCTCTCACCTGGTCTCCTTGGTAACCATCAGGCCTAGATCTGTAGGATGTTTGTAGGACATCTGGTCAGGATTAAGGTTCAGACCACTGCTATAGAGATCAAGCCCATAGCCTTGGTCTTTGAAGACACCATGCTAATTAAAGAATTGGCAGCCACAGGCAGGGATGGGGAGTGACCCAATACAGTAACACTGCTGATAAGTCAGGTTGGTACAGCGGGTGACAACATAGGCCCTGGAACTATATTGCTTGGGTCTACACACTCCCCTGTCCTTACTAACAGTGGAACCTGGGACACATTAATGAGCTGCTCTGGGCCTTGATTTCTCTGTTTGTTAAATGAGTTTAACAAAAGTACCTTCTTCAGGAAGACAGAAAGCACCTAGAGCCATACACAGCAAGGACCCTTACACATAAGTCATCCATGCTAACAGTATGGTGAAGTTAACACTAATGAGAAAAACAGCCTTCTAAGACAACCCTATGCAGCATCATTTCAAGGAGACTTTATTAAAAGCTACCTTCTGAAGCCTTTGCTGTGTTCCCAGGACAACAATGCATGGTGATAATATCCAGGAAGGGATTTAAACATAACCAAAACTGAAGATTAAAATCATGGATTTTGGCATCAGACAGATTGGATTTGGAATTCTAGCCCTAGAGATTAGTAATCCTGCAAACAGAGTAAGTCAGTCTGTCCAAGCTCTTCTTCCCTCCAGTGTCCAGTGGGGAGAAAATCAGAACCTACCTCTGAAGGCTGTGCTGTTGACCATGCGGTGTGATGGAAAACTACGGTGAATGTTTAATTTAAAAAACTTTTACTCTAAAAGACGTATTACCATTAACCACGCCCCATTCCCCCTTGCTTTGAACACACTCACCTTAGCATTCTTGCCTCTTTCCGAAGCAGCTCTGGAAGTCCTCTTTCGTGAATATCTTCAGCTGCACTGTTGTGGCTGCCTCTATGTCCTGAATAGATTGAAACCATTTACCTTTCATGGTCATTTTGTCTTTAGAGATGAGACAGAAGTCTCCTGGGACCAGCTCTGGTGACTAAGGTAGATGAGGACATCCATCATTTTCACTGGATGGCACTCAGCAACAGCATTTGCCATATTTTTTTTAAATCTCACTTCATAGAGACACAAAAGAAGACTTTCAGAACCAGTGCCCACCTGGTGGAAAAGTCAGTGATGTGGCTTTTAAAAAAAGAATGTTGAGATAATAAAGTTCTCTGGAACTTTTTTTTTTTGATGCTGGGAATCCAACCTAGGACCTTGAGCTTGCCGGGCAGGCCCTATGCTTCTGAGCTATATTGCCAGCAAACTTAATTTAAAAGAAAAAAACTTGATATGTCCATGTAATCCTGCCACTGTGGCTCTGGAAACCTGGAAAGAGGGCTAGATCTTCTTAGCTGAGCTCTAAGAACATGGTCTGACTCATGGCTGGTCAGAAACACATGGCCTCCAGAGGCTGGTGTCAATATTTCTTTATTTTCCTTTTGGGAGATCTTTTTCAGCAAATGTTGACTCAGTGTTCCCTGAGCACATAGAAGTCCCATCTGTTTAACCCTCAAGCCTCCCACTTTGTCCGTACTCATCTCCGCAGACTTGGTCTACCACCGCCCTGCAGTAGAGCTGGTAAGAGCCAGCTCCCCGGGATTCCTACAGTTCCTTATGGCATGGTCCTGTCTGTTTCCCCCCGCTTAAGGTAGCTCTGTCACACAAGCCAGCCTCTTTCATGCCAAAACCAAGTACCTCCCTTTGAAAGACTTCTACACACAAAAGACCACTTTCTACTAAGGCAAGGCAGGGAAGGACGACAGGGTTGATACGACATTGAACCTACCGATGTTGTTATTTACTGGGCAATAAACCCAGAGCCTTCACACTAAGCTACAGTTTCAGCCCTTTAAAGAAGTGTTTTGCTTAGAGACAGGGTCTTGTAAGTTGCTCCATTGCCTGCGCAGGGCTCAACTTTCAACCCTCCTACTTCAGTTTCCCAGACTGCTGAGATTACAGGTGTGCACCACCATGCCCAGTTTAACCTACAGAAAATACATTAAGGGATTTCCTATTTAATTCCCCACCCTGAGGTCTGGCCTAGAGAATAACAAGTGGCTTTCTTTATAAGGTCACTCAGGGCCAAGTGTAAGCCCCTGAGGTCTAATTTAGGAGGGTTAAGGATTTCACCGAGGATTCACAAGGCCTGAGAGCAGCTGGCTAGAAGCACCACTTACTAAACCATTAGGCTTCTCATTCCCACAGCAGTAACATCATTTCTCAACCACCGTGACTCAGGGAGCAGCCTGGCTCAGCATGTCACCACGACGCTCATCACTGGATACGTTTGGTGCCACCAGCCATATGGTGATTCAGGGGAGCTCTTTTGTAGTTTGATGGTCTGGAAATGATGGAGGCTCTCCTCACATTCTGTATGGCTGGCGCCTTTCTGCTTGGGAAGAGTGGATAATTCTAGGGCTGACTTTGCCCTTGACACTGTTGAAGGAAGCCTCATGAACTGATTTTTTTTCGCCCCTCAAGCCAGAATCTCTTAACATTTTCAGGCAGATGGGTAAAGACCAGAAGTTTAGAATTGCTTATCAGCCAGCAGCATTCTGGAACAATTAATACTGCCAGACACAGCATAGCTGCTGGAGATACAAAGATAAACAAGACAAATAGCCGAGTCCAGTGGGGAGAGAGGTGAGGGAAATGGCAATCATAGTCCAGCTGGAAGGGAAGATAGGAGAGGTGGGTCTGTGTGAGGTTATGTGAACAAAGAGAACAAGAAAGAGCTCCCAAAAACAAGCTGAATTTGTGAAAGAAGAGCATAGTTGGTTGAGCACCTACTAAGCCCAAGTCCTGTACCTAATGTATTTAACTCATTCTATCACCAAAGTCACACAGGGAGTGAATGGTAGAGTGAGGGTTTGAATCCAGTTATGTTTGAAACTGAATCCGTTCTACTCCATCCCACCAATGAGGAATTAGGCAGACTTGTGTAGATGGCTTGGGGATGGGACCTTGGTGGGAAATAATGCTTTCTGTGCCTACTAAAAGGACAGGCATAGAAATGCTTTCTTAAGTGTGTGGCAGGCACATGGCACTGTTTGCTGCTGATCCCTGAAGTGGCCTTGGAATCCTTCTCAGTCAGAACTTCAGGATCGCCATGGATCCAATTTGAAACCTATTTGCCAAATGGAGTGACTAGAAAAGGTCTAGGAGATCTGGAACCCAGATAAGCCTTACCAGGCTTATGAAGGAAGCTCACAGAAGTTCAGAAAGTGTGTTTTCTCCTAGGTTCTCTGTTACTTTAGGGGAAAAAGTTCCTAAGTGGAAAGTTTACCACTAAAATGTTGAGACTAATGCTTGCCCCCAGGGCCAGGATCTGAGTTCAAGAATGGGCTGGCTTTTCTTTCTCTGGTGCAGAAGTCTTACCATTAGCTACCAGCAAGCACCTGAATTCTCTGAACCCAGAACAGCTCTGAAAGATGTAAGAAATGCTACACATGGGGCAGGTTTTGTATTGAAAATGTATCAGCTGAATAGATTCATGGCAGTGTTGGTTTGCTCCCCTCTTTAATTAAAGCACACCAAATGTAGGAGAAATGTTGAAAGCTACCTCACCTTTATGTAGCTGAACTAACTGATCCACTCAGAATTTTGATTGAAAGCCTACAGTATTGTCTGCCTCAACAGTTTCTGAGCACTTGGCTGGTGTTTGATGCACAATTGGATTAATCTTCACATCCCATTAAAAGAAACAACTATTTCTCAGATCGGTTTTTTGTTTTCTTTTTCTTTTCATTTCCTGGCTGCATTCTCTTTGTAATATCCTTCCAGGCTATATCTGTGAACTTACACAGATGACAGTGAAAAATACTATGCAAATGAATTTCTATCCATTTTATCAAAGGAGTTTTTTTCTCCATTTGTACCTTTAAAAATGATTATATTGTTCTTGTTGGAAACAGAAGAAGTTAACATCGTATTTATAACTTTGGAGTCAACTCTCTGTAGTAGAAGTCAAAGCATACCCCAGATAAGAGATCAACTGTTCCAGAAGAACATTTTAAAGCCCAGTTTTCCTGCCCAAATTGTCAAATGCAGAGTAAAACCTTCAGGGACAGCCATACATCTGTTGCCTGGGTAACCATCAATCCACCACACCAGTTCTGAGTCATAATCAGTGTGCATCAAAGACTTCCTGGGATAAGGGGCAGGGGACACACGCCTCATCCTTCCTACCTCCAGATATAGCCCAAGGCTGCCACACAAGGTTCAAGGAAGCCTGCTGTCAAATCTCCACAGACCTACAATACCTGTCTTTCTTAAACCCTCATTTGAGGATTCTTGGGCTTCCTTTGGTCTATTATGAACCCTCTGACTCTTATCAGTTCTTAGCACATCACCAGTGCTGAGCAGCAGTCCTCAGATTGCCAGTGTACTGGCTGGGGTACTGTTCACAGGGCTTCCTGCGTTGCATTCTGCACTGCATTCTGAGCATCACTAGACCTCAGTGTCGGCTCTTTAGGTCCACCGGACGACTCATCAGAGACCATGCAGTCACCACGATTTTCATTCAGGACTGTAGTGATGAGGAAATATACTCTATGGTTCTCTTTTTATGCATTCTATCACATCCAGATGCTCCACATAAATTTAGGCAAAAAAAATTAATCAATATACCCTTGTGAGTAACTAATTCAAGTTCTCTAAAAACACTCCCAGGTATATTCCCCCAAAGAATTGACAGTAGGTACCCAACAAATCTTGAATACAACACTACTTACCGTAGTAAAAAAGTTGGAAACAATCTAAATGTCCATGGATGCAAGAATTGATAAATAAAATATGATGTGTAGCCACACAATGGAATAGTAGTTCTTGGTCATAAGAAATGAGGTTGGTACAATGTGGATGGACTTTGAATAGACTGTGCTAAGTGAAAGAAGGTGTACATAAAACTTCACATTTTATGGTTGCATTTATATCCGATATTGAGGCTAGACAAATACACAGAGACAGAAAGCAGTTTAGTGGCTGCCAGGGATTAGAAAGAAGGTGGAAGTGTAGATAGACTCCTTAATGAGCACAGGGTTTTCTTTGGGGTGATCAAATGTTTTTGGAACAACATAGAGATGATGGTTACACAAGATTGTGAATGTACTCAATGCCACTGAATTGTGTGTTTTAAAAATGCTTCATGCTATGCTATGTGAATTCTACCTCAAGGAAAAAGAGTAGTATAAGAAAAATTACAGAGACTGAGGCAGGATTGCCTTGAGGTTGAGGCCAGCCTGGGCTATATAGTGAGATCAAGGCCAGCCTGAATTACATACTGAGACCCTGTCTCAAAAAAAAAAAAAAAAAGAGTTTAAAATACAAAAGAAAACAGAAAGAAAAAGTCACAACCCTGTAGTTCCACCATGCTAAGCCATATGCTGTTCATCTTTAGCTCAGTATATGCTGCATATGTAACTTATAATTTTCAAATGTATTATTATTTATGTTACATTAATTTAAACTGCTAGGTTAAATAAATGTAAATATGTATGTATATATATTTACTTCTTCACATTATTGCACTAACTTATATGATATGTGAAATATATGAATATATTTATTTCACATATATCCTTGCTGGCATTGACTAGCAATGACTTTTATAGTTGTCTATAACAGAGAGACAAAGCATTACATACACTGTCTTTTTAATGTTATTTCATTTGATTGTTAGTAAGGTTACTACCCTGAATATTTGTTTGTTTTGCAGTATTGAATATTTAGTACAGACTTCTCTTCCCTTGGTTTTTGCTGAACAGATAGTAATCAGTCATTTCCAAGCAGTAAATGCTCTAAAGACCAGCCTAGAGTGGACACAGTTGTCCCTGAAGGAGGAATTAGAGAAACCGGAACACTGACATGATCATATTACCTAAATGCAATACCGAGCCATGATCAAAAATTTGAAAAATAAGAACATAGAGGATAAAACCTTAAAATTCTGATAAAATCAAACAGATTTGAACTGGTCGTGGTGGCACATTTCTGTGACTCCAGTACTCTGGGAGGCTGAGGCAGAAGGATCAAGACTAGAAGCCTAGCCTGGATGATTTAGCAAATTGATAAGACCTGTCTCAAAGCAAAAAAAAAAAAAAAAAGTGCTCAGAATGTAGCTCAGTGCAAAGGCCCTATGTTCCAATTCCTAGTGCCTAAAAAAAGATCAAGCAGGTTGTATTAATGAAGGATTTGACCTTGCACACTTGTGGGAGGTGGCTGGACATTTTATAACGTCTCCTGTCTGGTGTTGGAGTGGCCATTGTCTGACCCTATAGCTACTAGTGGAGGGTCACAGAAATAAGACAGACCAGCCCTGGCATATTTCCCAAGAGCAGCTGTTAAGTTTTACACCTAGCCATTTCGTTACACACCAAGATGCCCGTGGGTGGGGGTTAGAAGGTGGACAATGGGAGCGGAACTGGGGCTGTGCAGGATGCTTGGTCTTTCTTCTCCAGGAATTACTAGAAATTAGATTCCAACGCTGAAACTTAAAAGGAGGTAATAAAAATATAATTTTTAGAGAGCCTAACATTATCATGTAAAGATGCCATGAAATATTAATGGGGCAAGTAGCCACCAAGGTCACACTCACTCATCGCTTGGCTGGCTAATGCATTCCTAGACAGGAGCACGGAACCCACATCACTGACTGGACTGAGAGCCCTCCCCAAGGCCTTCTGTTTCTCACCTTTGCTTACTCACTAACACATCCCTTTGCAAGAAGGCAAAGAGCGGCTGAATCAAAGGCACAACTTAAGATGCCAATGAACATTGCCCGAGCTTGTCTCTGTGCCTGGGTACACGCAGGTAAGAATCTCACAAACTAGTAAAGACAGTCTTGAAGTGTGTCAGGCGGCAGCCCATCAAGGTGAAGATGTCCCCCTCTCTTTATTTTAGAGGAAAAATTACAGAAAGAATAGGTTCATGTTTGATGTCCAAGAGGCTGTGGTTGGACTGCGATGAAATTTGTCACAATAGTGACAGATATGCTCCACTTCTGACAAAAAGAAACACCCTTCTCTGTGGTCATTTCTCAGTCCTTGGGTGCCTAATTGTAATGGAGGTCACTGGCTGTCATACTTTATCACACAGAATGTCTTCGAGGCCAACCTGCCCTCCAACCAGATCAATTCTGTGCATATCTATTTTAAATATTGGAGTTCCAGAAGTTTGGAAAGAGTCTTACTTTTAAACTTAGTTTGTAAATTCACTCATGTAATGAAAAAACTAGATCATAATCTATAATTAATTGGTTTTAGTCCCAATTTTAATTTCTTCACGTCACACTATGTTAGGCTTGTCACTTAGTATTTTGTCTCTCAAATTCTCTACCTGAAAAATTGATGTTCTATCTGACTCTTCACCAAAGGGTCTGAGGATCGGCCACGTGTGGTAGACCTAAGTGGCGCCAGAGGACACTTGCAATAAGCCACACAGTAGAGGATAGTGGCTTTAGTATGGCAAAGATGGTGAGAAGAGTTCGTGCTCTGGAAATGCGTTGAGGAGAGGCTGCTGGATTTGTTGACTGATCGATATAGTGGGTGAGAGAAGGGGGAAAATCAAGGAGACCGCCAAGATTTTCAGCAGGAGCTGCTGGAAGACAGAGCTGCAATGGGAGAGACTGTGGAAGGAGAGTTAAAGGAAAAGAAACCAAAGTATGGGAAGAAGTAGGGACAAGAGACGGGCCCGGAGTCCTCCTGAACTTTCAACCCCTCAGCAGGCTCTAAGAGCTGCCTTGTCCTCTCCTCTGATCATGGCCAGCAGCACGGTATCCCTAGATCCCCATCAGCATGCATGGATTCTTAGCCACCTAAGGTGGAAATCAGACATGGGCTGGATCTTGAGCCAGTTGGTGACCATCACGTCACCTGCTTCTTCAGGGTCCTCTAAAAGGGAGGGTCCCTGTACACATTTCTGGGATGTTCCAATATGAATTCACGGTTCTTGCTCAGTTCATGCAGAAATTTCTTCTGTTGTAACAGCTCTGAGCTTTGGGTGCCAGAAGCTAGCGGTTCTTTCAGTATCAGAGGTCCTCCTGCTGCTTGGAGCTAGCAACTATCTGCAAGCTTTGGGAATTCTTCTGGCCACCAGGGATGGTGGTATCTGGCTAGTCTTTGTTGCTCCCCACCACTCTCTGTCTGCTCTGCTATCCAGCTTCAGGGTTACCAGCTCCAGCCACTGGCTGCTCTCAGCACCAGTGGTGCTTGGTATTACCAGCTCAGCACATGCTCAACCTTATACTTCAGTGCTTCCCTCGGTCTGACTCTTTCAGTCTATATATACATAGGTGTATGTATGCGCATATGCACTCATGCGGTGACCCTCTTGGTTCTGTTTCCCTGGAAAATGCTGGTTTTACAAACCGAGAGCTGCTCCAGGACAGTGGCTGTGGCCGAGTCCTTTCTACTTCAGCCTGGGAGCATAAGGAGGAGTCACAGAAGGACTGACAGAGCCCGACCCACAGGAGTTCGCTTACATTGGGTGGTCACAGGTAAGGGAGGGTTCTCTGATGGACCCGACTGAGGAAGGCTACAGAGGGGTGGATCATCCAGAGGGTCTCTAGGGTGAGATCATCTGTGATAGATTTGTGACTGAAGCCTCCTGCAGCTGCAGTATCTCTTAGACCAGCCTTGGGGCACCTGATGTAGCTGTGTCCAGGCCATAAAACGTTTGGGGTCAGACATGGAATAGAAATATCTTGTGCAGAGCGTTGGTCCCCTCTAGGAGCCTAAGGAAGGAGGATCGCAAATTGCCTGGGCTTAGAGACTTAGCAAGGCTCTGTCTCAAGATAAATTTAAAAGGGGCCTGGGATGTATCTCAGAATGCAGACCTGGGTTCACTCCTCAATACCACACACACACACACACACACACACACACACACACATTCATGCATATATGTTGTACTATCTAAATGCCCAACACCATGACAAGCCCCAGGGAAGTAGAAAGGACTCAGCCACAGCCACTGTCCTGGAGCAGCTCTCAGTTTGTAAAATCAGCATTTTCCAGGGAAACAGAACCAAGAGGGTCACTGCATGAGTGCATATGAGCATACATACACCTATGTATATGTGGGCTGAAAGAGTCAGACTGAG
The DNA here is from genome assembly GCA_004027595.1 of Dinomys branickii. Lineage (NCBI taxonomy): Eukaryota > Metazoa > Chordata > Mammalia > Rodentia > Dinomyidae > Dinomys > Dinomys branickii. The sequence continues at coordinate 15,230 of PVLD010028730.1, forward strand.
GGACTGATTCATTTTAAGGAACGGGCCCACACTGCTGTGGAGGTCAGCGAGTCCACAATCTACAAAGTAGGACTGAGGGCTGGAAACCTATGCAAGCAACAGTGGATGTTGCAGCTCAAATCTGAAGATCGCCTGGAAGCCAAATTCCCTCTTTCTCTGGGGAGCTCAGGCTCCTTCTGTTAAGGCCTTTGATTGAATGAGGCCCACCCAGGTTATGGAGAGTGATTTGCTTTGAACATTAATCCCAGATAAAAATTACCTTCATAGAAACACCTAAACTATCTTTGGCCAAATATCTGGGTACCATGATCTGGACAAGCTGACACAAAATTCACCACCAGGAAGTCTAACAGGAGAGGAAGACAGGATAATTTTATTCCAGTGGGGTCATCTGGAGAACTTTTAAAACCACTGATTCCTGGGTCCCATCCCAGACCAGTGATGCCAAAACTGAGTGGTGAAGCCAAAAGACAAAGGTATTTATTTTAGCAAAGTAACCCAATGATTTTAAAGTACAGTCATGATTGAGAATGGCTATCTTGAGGCTCAAAACTGAAAGAAAATGCTCTGGGTGGACAGAGGGATTGGTCATTCTGAATGGCTTCAGTGAGGATGCTGGGTCTCAAAGATGCACAAGAACTTTGGTGGGGAAAGCAGAGGACCAAAGGCATGGGAACAGAGCCATGAAAATGTACTTAGCAAAGGACGTTCAGTGGACAGGGTGTCTTGTGCCACATACACGGCTGCATGGGTGCATGCATGTGTACATACATATGCAAACATACATCGGAGTTCCAACATAAGCAACACATCGCCTCCTATTAGGGTGAGACATGTTAAGAGCTTAACTTCCTAGAACTCTTGGTCGATGGATACTAGGTTATAGTCAGACAGGAGAAATAAGTTCTGATGCTCCATTGCACAGTAGGGTGAGTGTAGTTAGCACCAATGCACTGTGTATTTGCGAACAGCTGTAACAGAATTTTGAATGTTCACAACATAAAGAAGTGATAAATGTTTGAAATGATAGATGTGCTAATTATCCTGATTTGATCATTACCCAATGAATACATGTATCACGTCACCACACTGTGCATAAATATGTAGGATCCTCATGTGGCAAATGAATAGTGTATTAAAAGTAAAATACAAAATTCAGAAATGGATGGGGACTATTAGATCGGTCCTTATTGGCAAGGAAAAATGAAATGAGAGAAGCTTCAGGAGTGAAAATTGCTAAAAAAAAAAACAAAAAAAAAAACGAAGCCCATTTATTTGAATCAGTTTACATGTGGGGATTTTAATATTGTACAAAAGTGTGGCAAGTCCAAACTTCACTCATGGGTGAACCCCACCAGACTCTTAATATTTCACATGCAGCTGGGACTGGCTGGGGCTTTTTCCTCCCAGCCTTCCTGTCACTCTGTGTGTCCCCCTACTTGTACCTCAGGCTTTAGTAGCAGAAAGCTGAGCAGATCTACCCTCCTGCATGGGAGCCTTTATCACCTTCTCTGCCAGCCCCGCCCAACTCCCAGCCCTGCCCAACTCCGCGCATTTTTTCCCCTTGGCTCAGAGTCCCTTCTTCCAGAAGCGCCCTCTAGTCTTGGGTTGGGCCTCAAAGATCCTTTACCCCATTTGTAAATTTAGAATCCTTTGCATTTTCTTCATTATCTTTGGATGTGCAGCCAGTATTGACAGTTTCATCTTGTCTTAATTCTGGAGAATAGGTCTAAATGGGATTTGTGCCATTTCAGAGACTTTGCAGAGCAGCTGGAATCCTCAGCTGTCTATTTTGTACCAAGCAGATTTGAAAGATTGTAGCAATTGAAGGTTTGTTTTTCTTGGGGCCTCCAGGAAGCACGGAGGAGGGCTTCCGAAAACGCTAGGCTACAGGCAGCAGGTGGCGTTATTATAACCGAGAAGAAATTAGGCGTTAATAAGGATGGAAACGTGGAATCAGATGTGTATCTGCTCTCCGTGTGGGGAAGTCGCTGGAAAGATGCCAGGCTATTGCACGGGCACATCCTGCACTGAGAAACTCACAATTGGATCCCAAGGGGCCCTTCCAGGGAGAGAGAGGTTTGTTAGCTCTCTTGCTCTTTACCAGAAGTGGAAACCCTCATAAATATCGATTCCTGTGCCCCCTGAGCTCTCTGGGGCAGAGCACAGAGAGAGGGCACCAAAGTTTATAGAGTAAGGAATCGAACCTGGCAGCAGGGCAGCCACAGTGGTGTGAATTGTTTATGATGTGGCATTAAAACTACTATGATCTTGGACGAGAATTGTTAGAGTGAATCTTGCCCTCCTTAAACAAGGTGACTGGACAGGTACAAGAAAAGCCACACCTTTCCTGGTAAGATGCTAAGTGAAAATGAACCACCACTGTAGGTAATATTGTCCTATTTCAAGACAGGAACCAGTGGTGTTTACAGAAAGCAGTGTGAGAATTCTCAGCCACCACTTGGATGTGTTGAGACTATGGGTAACAGGTTTGCACTTGGGAGGTCTTTTCTGTATAGACCATAGCTTTTATAGTAGGGAAGCAGAACTTTATTAAATAATAGTAAATAGACAGTAGCAAATCATGAGGCGGTGTATGGAGAGAATGCATGTAGGTAGGCTGGTCCCAGGCCCTGGGTCCAGGTAAGCTGTGACTATGGAGCGTGAGGGCCATAGAGAATAACCATCAAGTGGGACACTGGCAATGTTCTCTACATACCCCAAAGGCCATCCTTAGTGAACTTTCCTTAGCAAATGGAGAAACTCACAATGAACATATGAATCAGGTTTATGGATGTTGCATTCCAGCGGAGAACCATCTGCCTTGTGTAGGAATCCTGAATTCGGAGTGATCCATAGGGGCTGACAGGTCTACGTGAGGCAGAGGTTGCAGGTGAGGTGCGTGGGCTTTGGAGAAATTCTGTGGCAACCCAAAGGCAGGAAGACAGTCGCTCAGCTCCATGGCCACATTCCACTGATATCTTCCCCAAGTGCCTCCACAGCAGCCCCTTCTGTTCTACCACTCACCAGGGAAGGGCGTCTGCCATCCACCTGGCAAGGACCTGGTGGGTGGGGTCACGCCATTTTCCGAAGCAGAAGAGTCAGGGCTTGATTACACTGTGACGAGGGAAAAGGAGATGAGTCAAGGCTCCTGGCTGTTTCTATGTTTCCACTCTACCATGCAGAGCCATTGAGAGTCTTCCCAGGGGCCGCCAAGCATCCTTGTCACACCAATGCCTCACTCTGGGCATCTCTCAGGAAGTCCTCACCGCACTGTGAGCCATGACTTGCTGACTTCCATGCTAGTGAGAGGACTACTGCGAGCATCTGCGAGGCTCGTCCCGCACAGATGAGCCATTGAGAAAACGCTCCAGAGCTCCAGAGTGCTGCTCTCATAGCCGACGTCGCTGTCATCATCATCATGCGAACTTCCAGTAAATTCACTGCAGTCTCCATAGCACTTTATAGCTCTCCTTTGCTGAACCAATTTTGTGAAGAAAATCTTGCTAGACTGACGGTAGCGTTGAATGAGACTCAGGCATGCCAACAGCAAGCAAGGGTTAGTGTGGGACTTGTGGGAGGCTTAGCGGGGTCGGGAGAGTGGAAACTGGGAAGGTATCAGTCAGCTAGGCAATAATCGATGACGATTATTGGCGTAATAACAATTGCTAGCAATATTTCTATCAAAATTCCTTCACGCTGCCCATTTGTAGCCAGACCCTGTCCTTTCTTTTTCTTTTCTTTCTTCTTCCTTTCCTTTCCTTTCCTTTCCTTTCCTTTCCTTT
>PVLD010028731.1:0-19005 GCA_004027595.1 Dinomys branickii
TCTCAGCACATCCCACATAGTATCACAGTGACAGTGCGGTGAGGCATCACACGTCAAGAACAGAGGCCAGAGGAAGCATTTACTAACTCCTCAAGAAAGCAGTGATTAAAAGGCAGAGTCACAGGAGGACCCGCTTAGACGACGGCAGTGGTCACTGGACTTGCTTGGGCTGAGGGGATCTCTTAGCTGAATTACCTAACCTCCATGGAAGGGACAGGGCTTGGGTACCGCCTAACATCCTTGTTAACAAAAAAACCTGCTTCAATATTTGGTTGTTTAAAATGCCTTTGAGACATATTAATCCATTTCACATATTAAAATAAAATATGGTTTAACATATTTACACATACCAAGCTTCTGCAGGATTTTGGGGTCGGATTATCCAGTATTGGTAACAGACTGCTACTATGCAAGAAAACGTTTCAGAAAATGTGGCCAAGCACAGAACAAACCCTACATATTTATTTAGCCAAATTTATCTTGCTTCTTCCTTGGGAAAGAGCAGCACAGGGTTCAGAGGGGTCCCTGCCTGTGACAACTGCTCCAGTGGACAAGCGGTGAGCACAGCTCGACCTGCACTGGCGACCCTGCAACCCCGCAGGGCTCTACTCACGATGGCCACGGGGTCGTTGCTGCGGGTGGCGGCCAGGCTGAACTTCTTCACGTGAGTGTTGTTCTCCAGTGCCTTCGCAAAGTCCTTCAGGGTCGGGATGGGAATGTTCTGCAGCACAGATGACACCGGGTTATCCAGAGTGATCTTTCTGCAGCGCTCGCACCCAGGGCAAGCACCTGGACCGAGTGTGTGCGTGTGCCTGCCTCACGCATGCTGAACACACGCTCTACCACTGAGCCGTGCTCCGAGCTCTACGACACCTTTTGAAGCTCTGCTGTGTTTCCGCGGCTAAGGACACATAGTCCGGGGAGAAAGGTTCGGGACTCAGCCCTGCTGCCGGGCGATCCTGGGCAACAGCGCCACTTGGTGTCCAACAGGGGAACTGAACACAGTGGCGCACCCTGGTTTCCCTAACCCAGAAACGCACGGACGCACGCACATGCATGTGTGCACGCTACTTCAGCCTCTTTTCTCCACCATTATCTAGATTCTAGCCAGGCTGCCTACCCCCCATCCTTTACTGCGCCATGGTCCGTCTCCTCCACTGCCTTAGGCAGTGTTTTCCTTCTGCCTGAAAATTCCAACAGCCCTTTCTCCAGCTCAGTCCTCCTCACTGTTGAAGGCCCAGGGGAAATCGCACTCCGCTGCTTGTTGGCTGCCGAAGACAGCACTCAGATCTTCCTTCCCTACGACCCCACACCGTCCAGGCCCTGCCACACCTGGGTGCGATGGTCTGCGCAATGTTCTTCTCCTAGTGTAAGTGTTTAAAGGCTGAGGAGACCTTACTTGGTCCCCTCTCTTATGGAACACAGCTCCGTGCGGGCCCTGGGAGGAAGGCAAGACGGACACAGGAGGCCCGGCCACACCACGGACTTGCTGTGCGCTCCGGGCGACCTCACGTCTTTAGGGCTTTACTGACGGTTACTGAGATAATGGATTCGAAGTGTGTGGCAGGGGCTACGGCACATCCCTACTACTCAGTGAAAGTGTTACTGGGTGCTAGGAATTTGCCCCAGAAGAATGAGCAGCGCAAGTCTTGGAGATGTTTGTGTCCACACACACATGAGCGTGCACACACACGAACATGTGGCCTTCCCCTTCCTCTGAGAGCAATGTGACTGTGTTCACTCGCCAAAACGAGTGACAGCCTCAGCTTTCAGAGACCAGGGCACAAGGGGCACGGGGCACCCTGTGCGGCTCCCTGCCACGCCTGGCCCACTTCCTGTGGGAAGCCCGTGGTCACAGCCTGAGGACACTGGGCGGCCCACGGAGAGGCTGCTGTGGGGACGCCCAGGGATATGGCTGACAGGCACCAGAGTGCCATCATGGCGGGGCCACTCCGGCCTGTGAGGACCTTAACCCTGACAGCCTCTCTCCTGTGACCCGAACGACTCTGAAGCCACTCACTTTCCAGACGGCTACAGCTGCATGAAGTAATGCTGCCGCTGAGCGTTAGAGTCATTCCTTTTCAGAGCATTCCGGAAACTGCCCTTTAAAAAGTCTACTTCTGTAACCAGGACATGGGGCCTCAAAATCTGTGACTAGAAAGGGCTGCAAAGGGCGCACCAACAGCGGTGCGGGGGCCGGTGGCTGCGCTCGCCATGGGGTACCTTGATGTTGTTGAGGTTCACTTCCTGCAGGCCAGGGTCGTTGGCCTTCATCTGCTGCAGACTGACTTCCACGTTGGTGGGGTTGGGAGGCTCCTCGAACACAGGCTTGACCTTCTCACCTTTCACTACATCTGCAACACAAATTTTACCTTTAAAAATGAAGTGCAGGGGCTCACAATGGAGATCGCACGTATCCCCAAATGAGAATCATTTCCCGGGCTCCAATCCCAGTAATGCTCTAGTCACGCTAAGCTTATACATCCATAAAACACACAAAGGATGATAACCTGATATACATTGCAGCTCAATAACACAATTAAAAATAGTGCATTCGAGAAGACTCTGCTGCTTCACTAAGTCTATAATAAGGAATTAAGCTCCAAAATGGAAAATGACACCATTTCATTAGCAAGAAAATGTAAAGAGATGATACAGTTGGCAGCAATGTCGGGAGAGGCATCTTCATGTGTCATTGGTAGGATGGTAAACTGAGGAAAGCTTTTGGGGAGAGTACTTCTTTTTTTTTGAGACAGGATCTCCCTGAAAAGTCCAGGCTGACCTTGAACTCACTGTAACCTTCCTGCCTCAGCCTCCTGAGTGCTGGGATTACAGGCACTGGCCACCATACCCAGCAGTAATTTGGTATTATCCATCAGCATTTAAAATGTGCTCTCTGACCTACCAAGTCTATACCTAGAAGAGTAGCCTACAGAAGAAGCAGGCTGACTACATAGAAAGATGTACTCAGGATATCTCCTGCTGTGTTACTCCTGACAGCAAAACACGACACACAAATGTTCAGCAATGTGAAAACGGCTACATTCTCACAATCATGGAATAAGACACTACCTGGTCATTAGAAGAATTAGGTAAACAGATACGGAAAGAGGTCACAGCTTGAAAAGAGGCCAGCGATATAATCACAAATACACTACTGAGACAAGAAAGCACCTCAGAGTCTCTCTCAGAATAAAACATAATTAGTCTGTGAGGGCTGGTCAAAATGTATTTAAACTTAAACTTTATTATAGTAAAAGCACATCCCCACGAGTCCCCTCCACAGCTCCCCCTTGCTCTGAACACACTCTCCCTATGGTCCTGGCCACTTCTCAAGCAGCTCTGGAGTTTTTCCTGAGTGTCTTTATCAGGTGGATCAAATATACAGTGAATGCTGTGGCCACGTGTTGTTCAAGAGAAAGGCAGCCCATAAATGCAGGGCGGCACGTCCTCACCCACCTGACTCACCGGATCTGGCACCATGAGACTTCTGGCTGTCCCCCAAAGTCACAGTGACCATGAGAGGGAGATGTTTTGAATTCACTCAGGGTGTTGAGGCAGCCAGGACCGCACAACTTGAAGACACTCAGGAAAGAGGACTCCAGAGCTGCTGCAGGAGGTGAGGAGGACCATGGGATGAGTGTGTTTGAAGCAGGAGGGAGGGTGCGGAGAGGGGCTCGTGGCGATGTGGATTTTACTGTAATAAATTTTGAAAATGTAAACGTTCGTCCTCTTTGCTCACACCTCAGGAGAGGAGCTACGATAAACTGTTTTCCCAGCCCTGGGTAAGTATGTGCTGACTCCTGATGAAAGGCCCATGCCTGCCTGGACAGGTGAGTTCCTCTTGGCAGGACTCACCTCTGCACCTAAGCCTAGAACATTCCTGACACACAGCAGGGCTTCAGGAGATGAAGGAGTGAACGAGAGTCTAACTGGAACTTCTCCAGGACACTGAAACCCCAGACAGTGGGCTCGCACTCTGTGCCAGGGGTCTGGGCTCAGGTCCCTCATGCCCCCGCTTAGGGCAGGACTAGCGCGCTGTGAGACAAGGAGACCCGAGTCCATCAGGGAAAGGGGCTTCTCCAGCTGCCACACCTGAGCTCCATCTCGGGAACTGCCCACTGTGTTTGTATTTGGTGCTGACCCGCCACCCTCTCAATCAGCTTCCTCTTCTTGCTGACCAGACCAGCCAAGGACATGCGTTCTGGGCAAAGCACACTGGCTCTTACACAGCGCCGGAGGGACAAGCCGGTGTGACCAGCTTCTCCCTGCTACACCTTCCCCTCAGAGCGGGAAGCACCTGCGAGAGCGTGGAGCCCAGGCCCGCAGCGACTTACTCCGCACAGGCCCCTTGCCACCTTTGCCGTTGGCTGTTTCTTCGTCAAACTTGGGATTGTTGAGCAAATTGTGTACTCCAAGGACGGCTGAGGACGAAGCATGGGGAGGAGCATTAGGCAGACATTCAGGCTGCTCCCTCGCCCCGAAGGGCAGCTCTCTGTGTGGGGGACCAGGCCCGGGGCCCCTTCTCCCACAGTGGGCGCGCTGATGACCCCTTCCTGGAGTGCCAGCGTACCGCACGCTTTTCTGTGTGGGGGTGCGTGGAGTCACCTAGGGCCCGGGAAACAGCCCTCTAGCTCTGCCCCCACGACTTAAAACTTCCCAGATCCTACTTAGGGAGACTCCGCCATTCTGTTTTCTTATCTGTAAAACAAGTCAAAGTGGTTTTTTCCCTCAAACTTTTTTATTTTTTCAGTCCACACCTGAAGAACGTAAGCAGCACGTGCCTCCCGGGAGCCGGTCCGTGGACGTGACACATCTGTTCCCATGCCTGGCCCTTCTCCCCTCCCCTCTGTCTCCTGGGCCCCTTCCCACCGGCAAAAGCTCTACCTCCCCACTTCCTATCGTCCATCTTTTACTCGCGCTTCCATTTATTTATAGTTTGGGTCGTTCACCTACGAGAAACCATGCGGTGTTTAAGCTCGTGCGTCTGATTTGTTTCCCATAGCATTGTGGTCTGGGTGCATCCCTCCTCCTACAAGCGAGTCAAAAGTTTTTCTTTTCTTCTCCCTTTTTTTTTTTTTCTTTTTGAGACAGGGTCTCGCTACGCAGCTCAGGCTGGCTTTAGGCTCATTTTGGAGCCCATGCTGGCCTCAAACTCGCAGAGATTCCCCTGCCTCAGCCTCCTGAGTGCTGGGATTACAGGTGTGCGCCACCACGCCTGGCATGGTCAAAAGGTTTTAAGACTTAACATTATATAGATGATTGCAGATAATTTTTTCAGAGGCAAAACCAGAACAACCGTGGTCCTTTTTCACATAAGCCTCCCCATCTGGCTCTCAGTACTAAAAGGCTTTGTCCTTTCCCGGCCCTCAGTGTCCCAGGGTGGGCATAGAGCAGGGGCCCGGCCACTGCGGGAGTGGCTGACCCACGGGGATGTTAGTGTCTTGTGATACCTGGAGCTTGCACCAGGGGGCAGCACAGTGCAATGTGGGCAGGGTGTAGGAGGGCAGGTGGCCCTTAGCTGGGGATGTCTCCACTGTGAACCAGAGAAGCCCTGAGACCATCGGTTCCACCCAGGCTGTGTGCTGCGGGCCAGTGGGAGGGGCACTGGCTAACTGGGACCAGCCAGGCTAGAGAGGCAGCCACAGTCTGAACCCTGAGGAGCCATCATGTCCCCTGGGAAGTCACCATTCACCTGTGGGACCTCAAAAAGGGGGATGCTAATCCTGCTGTACTTATTATTCAGATAGTAAATGAGCTCCTCCTGTGTGTCAGCTGCTCTTGTATGAGCTTTACACATCATTAAGAATTTGTCACTGTGTCTCTGGCTTTGTGTAGGGAGAAAGTCTCCCTCTCCCTCTCTCTCTGGTACTAGGAATTGAATCCAGGAGCACTGAGCAATGTGTTCAGCCCATCTTATTTTTAATTTTTTTTTTTTTTTGAGACAAGCTATGTAGTTCAGGCTGACCTTGAACTGACTATGAAACTGCCCTTTTATTCCTGGAGAAAGGGTTTTGCTAAGTTGTCCTGGCTAGGTGATCTTCCTGCCTCAGCCTCCTGAGTAGCTAGAAATACCTGTGAGTACCACTACACTCAGCAAAAGTGCCCTTTTGATAAGCACAGGCTACTGAGCATGCACAGTAACACAGTGGACCCTATGATCTCTGAGCAACTTCTACTTATAGGGTAACTGGGCTCCACTGCCAGGGCGGTGGGCTGGTTTGTACCGAGGACTGAATCCAGGGCTGCTCTACCACTGAAGCGCCACCCCCTGCCCTTTTCATTTTGAGGCAGAATCTCGCTGAGTCGTGCAGGCTGGTGCTGAACTTACAAGAACTTACAAGTGAGTAACTGGGATCATAGGTGTAAGGAACCATGCCCAACTTTGCTTACTTAGTTTTGAAATTTGAGGACCCACTGTGTTGCCTGGGCAGCCCTGAACTCCTAAGCTCAAGCTATCCCCCTGCCTCAGCCTTCTGGTTGCTAGGGTGACAGTTGCACACCCAGCCCAAGTTTTGATTTTTGTTTGATGCTTTTCCCATGAGTCCAGCCAATAGACCTGCCCCACCACCCTGCTCCAAGCAGATGCTGCTGTGTACACCCACGGGATCAAATCTCTAGACCCACAGGCTGCGAGCCACCTCTGCCTGGGGACCGGCCTGGGAGGCGCTGCCAGTGAGACACAGGCTGACCTTGACAACCCTTGTCTGGTCTCCTATCACCTTTCAAGCTACTGGTGGTGCCCAGACTCTCTCGTCTACACTTCCCGAGCTCCTGAGTCCCCGGGAGCCCCGACACGGCAGAGGCGGAGTCAGGACGCCCGGGGGGTGTCCATCTGCATTATCCCCCTGGTTTCGCTGCACGGCTCAGGTCCTCCAGATGATGGGTGTTTTCCTCTCCCTCATTTCCCAGGCATTTCCCGGGAATCTGAGTCTCGCCCTGCATTCCCCCCTGCAGGAGGACAGGATGTCCCTAACTCTGGGCAGCCCCACGGCACCTGCTCGCTGGGTGCGGAGCCGGAGATAGCAGTGGAGCCCTGACTGCTCCGTGACAGGGGCCTAGAGTGTGCTGAGGCTCACCTGCCAGGTCATAGAGCTCTGTGTCCGAGGCGCTGGCCAAAGCTTCCTCCAGCTCTGGGTCCAGGGTCACTTTTTCTTCTTGCCGAGTTTCCACAGGCTTTTCCTTGGGGACAAAGACTCTCCCTGAAATCAGAAGAAAAAATACGGGTGCTGTGCTTTATGGGGACAGCAAGCACTGGTGCCAGAAATGACACTCTGGCCGTGGAGACCTGGATAGGGGAGCCGGTCACACCCATTACGGCTCCTGAGTATTGGGATGAGGTCCATGCAGGGGTCCACTGCCAGAGACAGGAGCACTTGAAGACAAGTCCTGGTTCCCACCACCTCAAAATCTGAAACCATTGTCCTTCAAACAGGAAACAGTGGCACCTGTGCTCCCACCAGGGCCTGGCAGAGGGGCTCTGCCCATGCCCGCCTCAGAGGCTCCGCCCGGTCCTCCTCAGCCCACACCCCTCCCACACTGCAGCCTGGAGAGCCTGGATTCCCTGTGCACACAGCCCGGGCCAGTCCACGTGGCCTGATGATAGCCCTGTCACCAAATGGCTCCACCTCGGAGCAGGGGCCAGCAGAGCGAGGCAGCCCATGGTGGGGAGAAGGGCACTGCTTCAGGAGCCCAGGCAGAGGGGCCTCTCTGCGGGCCGACACCCTGCCTTCTGTCCCAGCACCGCCCACACCCCTCACGACCGTGAAGGAGCACAGGAGGGAGATGGAGAAGCCAGCCAGGAGACAGACCAGCCTTTGACACCAGACACGGCGCAGTCTCAAACACCATTTTCAGAGCATCTACAGTCAGGAACATCTGCTTCCAGTTCAGCTCATCTTTGGTCTAGAGTCATGACAAGGTTCCTAAGGTTTTCCTTCCTGTACTATATCTGAGGACCCAGAACACAGGGCCCAGGTGGCCCAACAGTGGCCAGTGTTAGGACAGCAGCTGATGGGGTTCAACCACCACCAACGCTGCCCTGAAGACTGTCCAGCCCTGGGCCCCGCAGTGGCTGCCACCCCAACCTCAACTCCAAGCGCGGGACGGCAGCCCTTTCCTGCTGCTGTCATTACCTAGTACTTGACGGTGATGCGAGATCTTACATCATCATTTCTTTCCTGCACATTTCAACGATACTGTCATAGAAACAGCTCTGTATTTCCAAAATAAGCCTGCTCATGGACCTAGTTTGCCACTGCTCAATTTTACTTTCTCAGCAGTGCAGGGTCCATCGTGTGTTCTGGCTGGGAATCCCTGCCAAGGAACTGTGGCAGTCACCCTGGGTGCTCAGAGAGAAGAGCTCTGTTCAGACAGAGAGGTGAGGAGGCCGGGGACTGACATCTGCACCAGAGTGTCAGGATGGGAAAAGCGAGGACAGGGTCCAGGGCTCTGCATCCGGGAGGCCAGTGTGAGACAGAGGAGGCCAGGCAGGTCTCGGAGGGGATGGACCATGGGGCTGGGACCGTAAGGTGATACAATCTGCTTTGTACCTTAAGTAGACTCTAGTCAGCGCAGGGTCATTAGAGACCCTGTTAGCATCTGTGGGCCCAGGTCACTGTCTGTAGCACTGGAAGTTTTGTTGTTTGTTCTTTATCTTTTTGAGACAGGGTCTCACACAGTTCAGGCTGGCTTTGAATTCACTTATGTAGGCAAGCCTGGCCTCGAACTTACAGCGATCTTCCTGCCTCAGCCTCCCGAATGCTATAATTATAGGTGTGTGCCACCAAGCCCAGCTAGTGCTGAAAGCGTGACAGACTGATTTTTTTTTTCTTTTTTCAGTACTAGGTTTGAACCCAGGGCCTTCTCTCTGAGCTACAACCCCAGCCCTTTTCTATTTTGGGCTCGAACTTGCCATCCTCCTGCCTTGGCCTTCTGAGTAGTTGGGATAATAGGTGAGTGCCAGCAGGCCTGGTGTGGACAGGGACTGGCATCCACTCTCCTTCCAAAGGGAAACTGCGAGTTGGGTGTTAGAGAGGATGGTCTGTTTTTGTCTTTCTGAGACAGGGTCTCGCTATGCAGTTCAGGCTGGCCTTGAGCTCACTTTGTAGCCCAGGCTGGTCTCGAACTCACAATGATCCTCCTGCCTCAGCCTCCCGAGTGCTGGGATTACAGGCGTGCGCCACAATGTCCAGAGAGAGGATGGTTTCTCTGTCCCAGCTCAGAGCTCAGCCTGGCCGAGACGGGCATCTTTGGCCCTCCCCACCTTCCCAGCCCCATCATGCGCTCCTTGCCCTGGGTCTCAAGGGTCCAAAGGCAGCCAGGTCTCTCAGGCACTTGGCTCCGCACGGAGCGAGTGCGGCAGACGCCGCAAGAGTGACTGACCGAGTGCACTGCCACTCATCTGGGTGCCTGAGGCTGGCCTGGCGCCACGGGTCTGCCAGTGCTGCACGGGCCTTGGGGTGGGGCGAAGCACAGGCCCAGGAAGCTCGCTTAGGGTAAGAGACTCGCCTTGATCGTTCAAAGCCTCCTCTTGGGAGTCTGAGATCAGAGCTAGCTCCAGGACCGCCCCATTCCGAGGACTCACCCTTGGACCAAGCATTCTGCCAGGCTTCTCTTCTCAATGAGTAGTTTTGCTTTTTACAGCAGCTTTAGGTTCCCAGCCAAGTGGAGCACAGAGCACAGAGAACAGTCGTCTCTCACCTGTCTTCCCTCAATCCCACTCCCAAAGCCCTCCCCGCCCATGGAGGAACCCAGCCGGCAGGTCACGGGCCGGGCCAAGGGTTACCTCGGGCAGTGCTTGCTGCTGGACACGCTGTGGCCAGTGATGGCGAACCTTTCTGGGCTGTCAGTGAAAACAAACAGCGGCTGCAGCACGGTCACCCCAGCTTCACCCCCACTGCTCGAGGATGTGCACCTCAGCCCCTGAATCTCAGAAACCTATCTCTGGGCGCAGTCCTTCGCTGGATCCTCTGTGGCAACCCAGTAAGAGGACCTCTGTCCCCAGGGTTGCTGCCCGGGGTCCTCACCTTTCTTCTCTCCAGTGAAGGGCACGAAGTCCTCCCTGTCCTTCTGCTGCAGGGCCTCCTTCTCCAGGTACATGAGGAGGTGCTCGCGGTCGAAGGGGCCAGTGGCTGCCTTCTGCGTCTGGTCTTTCTGCCGGAGCCCAGCGGGCAGTGTGGCACTCTGCGGGGACAGAGGTGTGAGCGGGAAGGAGGGGGTCCCCTGTCCGTGGTATGGCTAAAGGGAGGAGCAGGCAGAGGGACCTCTGTGCAGGCCAGGGGCAGCTCTGTGACCCTGCTTGTCCCTTATCCCATGCTGAAAGGAGGCTCCCGGCAAGCTCCTCAGCTTGCAGAGCTGCGACATGGTGGCCAAAGGCCCCTCTCTTTGTAATCACATTTAGGTTTGGTGGCATGTGGGCCCCAAGTGTTCCTGGCAGACATGGGGGACCCCAGCAATGAACCCCCCACTCTAACTGCCTCCTGCAGAAATAGGCAGGTGAGTCCTGTAGGAGACGTGGCCCTCTGCCCCATTAAGCTTTGAGAGTCCAGCCAGGATTAAAAAAGAGAAAACAGAATGCTTGTATTTTTAAAAGTAAATGTAATATCCAAAGTACCTGGCATATCAAAATGCCATATAAAGAATTTCATTTCACTTACAGCTTTACAGTCAAAGCATGATTTTGGATGCTTCTGATTTGAAGACAACACCACCAGGATTGAGGAAAGCACTTGTTAAACAAGCATCAGAACACACCACTTAGCTTTGCAAGGACTCATAAGAACACTGTCAGCCCTGCTCACTGTTCCTGGCCATCATGTGTACAGTCCCAGTCATCCAGCCATGGCAGGACTGTCAAGGACTTCAAGTTACTTATGCATTTGTAAGAAATATTTTTTAAAAATCTGCATTTGGGGGTCCAGGTCCCTTAAAATGCCACTCTGGATGCTTGGAGGCCTGGGGTTTTAGGTGGATTCCTCTCCAAGGCTGTCTCCTCATCTAAATTACAGAAACAATCTGATTTCCCTCAAGGGCTCCTGTGGCCAGCAGTGTGGGACACACAGAAGACCTCAGTAAGGTTGCATCTTTTCCCTTCTTTCCTCCCTACATCTGGCTCCTCCTGCCTCAGCCAGGAGGAGATATTTTTGCTCACTTTAATCAAACTGGTTTTGGAGAACACACTGGCCATGTGGCCGCAGTGCCTGTGAGGCTCCCCATGCGCTTGTGAACGGGAGTGACCTGAACCCTGGCCTGCGTCTGCAGGGAGTCCACGGTCAGCTGGCTCCGGTGAGACGACCACGGGCCACCCATCCGTCCCACACCACTGCCGGCTGCCTGCGCGCACTCCGCACACCAACCTCAGGATCTAGGTCATCAAGAACATTTTCCAACTGCTTCAGTTCCTCTGCAGAGAGATTGCCAAGGAGCTCGTCCTCATCGATGTTCTTGTATTTCTCCAGCTCTTTCTGGAAGGGGTGGGCCATGGCTGCCTCGTGCCTTTCTCGGGGACTGTGTCCCCCCACCAAGGGTCAGCTTCTTGAGCTTCAGAGTGCCCCTGTGAAGAGGGAAACCGTCATCCTCTTTTTGAACACTGCGCGGTGTAACAGGAGACGGGTCCTGAGCTGTTGTGTTCAGGGCAGCCCGACAACTTTGCACGTGGCTACACTGTTGGTTTATTACCCTACTTCTGTGATCTTCACAGTGCTCCGAGAGAGGGTGAAGCCTGCATGGGACGCTCACTCCCACCTTACAGAGACAAGTGTGACTCTGAGGGGAAGGGTGCGTGTCCCCCGTGGGCCACAGCGCTGGGATGTGTGTGCCTGGCCTGCCCGTGTCAGCTGCCCAGAGTCCATGCAGGACAAGGCTGTGATTGTGAGGCCTTCCAGGCAGGGGTGATGTGGGGAATACAGAAAGGACTCGTTCAGCAGGGGCATCCGGAAGCCGTCAGGGCCCGGCTGCCAACAGACAGGCAACACTGAAGTCCCTGCCAGTCACCACTCTCGCCTCAGTCTCCTGGGTTTCTTCTGCCCTCCCTCCTGTCACTTCTTTAGACCCCTTGGCCATTCTCCTGGCAGCCCCCCACTCTTTTGGGGTCACTTTCCTCCTAAACTGTCACCTCAAATGAAAATTGTGCTCAGTGCCTCACTGTGAATTTCAGGTATTTTCTAGAAGGATAAAACTTCATTCATCCAGTGATCAGGTCTTTCAAGGCAATAAATATGTGCTGCAGACCCCTGCTCTCGCCAAATGGGGAAGTAAGAGGTGAGCCCTCCCTGCTCAGGAAGGGAAGAGAAGGAATGGTGACAGCCTCGGGGCTCAGGTGCGGGACAGGAGGAACCGGAGTTCAGCCCCTGAGGAAGTGGCCTGGAGGCTGATGCAGGAGGAGCCAGGCATAGAGAAGGGCAGGCTGAGCAGATGGCAGAGGTCCCTGAGTGACTCTGAACCTCGTCCTCAAGGAAGCCCCTGGGGCTTAAGTCCTGGAGCAGAGTTGGGTGAGAAGATCACGGGGTGTGTGTGTGTGTGTGTGTGTGTGTGTGTGTGTGTGAGTCACCTGTGACCTCCACAAGGGTGGGGACTGAGGAGCAGCCAAAAGACAAGGCACAGCCTGGGTCAACTGGAAGAGCTGAGCTCCAAGAGGCGACACGACCCACAGGTCTGGCTTCCTCCCGCCCCAGCTGTCCCTATCGCCCCCACCACCTCCACATCCACGGTGGGGTTTTAAGACTCCCGAAGCCCACAGGAGCTGCTCTTCTCCCAGACCTAGCACAGCTCTGTCACCAACCTGATGTCTACACACGCCCTCTGCTACCTTCCACGCACCTCAGAGACACGGTTCTTCTAGTAATGCCAAGGCCTGGCCACGCTATAATTCCTCATATGTCTCCAGGCTTCTTGC
Source organism: Dinomys branickii (assembly GCA_004027595.1). Taxonomy (NCBI): domain Eukaryota; kingdom Metazoa; phylum Chordata; class Mammalia; order Rodentia; family Dinomyidae; genus Dinomys; species Dinomys branickii. The sequence goes on from PVLD010028731.1 coordinate 12,896, forward strand.
CTCAGATCTGCATATTCCACTCAATAAACCCTTGTGGACATCCTCCCTTTCCAGACGCTGCTGAGACAACAGTGGCCCGCAAAACCAGGGATAGGCTGTGCTCTACCTGGGCCTAGAGTGCAGCCAGGGGAGACACAGCAGCTCATTATGATCATCGCAACTAGCTACAGAAATGCTTTATCTGTTGTAATAGTTCCTACAGGAGAGAGGTGCCCGTGTCCTGCTAAGGTACGGGCGGGTCTCAAGGAAGGGAGGAAAGCAGACAAACACTGGTGTATCCTCCTGGAGCAAAGCTTGGACATGTTATTTTCTAAAAACAGGAGCTAGTTATTTTTTAAAAACTGAGCTCTACTGCAGAGAAAAATGTGGCCCTTTCCAGCCAACTAAGGGTCAACTCCCAGGTCTTCCAGCTCCCAGATAGGGGCCACCTTCGTCTGCCCTCCTCTTCCTGACACTGCAGGGGAGGTTTGCAGGGAGTCTGACCCACAGCAAGCGCTTGACATGCAACAAGATCCTCCGGTACACCCAGAACCAGCCACCTCCAGACAAGGCTCCCAGGAGCCCAGGTGGACAAGAAGGTGCACAATTAAGAAAATGGAAACCACAACTGTAGACCTGAACTAAACAGGGGCAGAGGTGCACACCTGTGATCCGAGCACCAAGGGACGCTGAGGCAGGAGGGTCACAAGTTTGTCTGGGCAACTTAGTGAGATCCTGTCTCAAAAAAAAAAAAAGACAAAGTAAAAGGTAGGGTGGTTTGGGCCCTTCAATAACTCTTCCTGTTATCCTGAAGTACAAGCCCTGGAAAAGAAAATAAATAGAGTGGCTTTCTTGGCTTCTCTTTCCACTACTTTGTTTGTATAACTGCTATGGAAGAGGAAAATCAGATACAAAACAAAGTGCCCAGCCTTTAGCCCTCCCTACACAGGGAGACAGGACCAGGGCCCAAGCCAGTGGCCCTATCTACTCATCCCAAGCCCAATCAAAGACTGTGTCCCACAAAACAGTAGATACTCTTAAAAACCTGGTGACAGGCTTCCTCATGGGCAGAGCAGTGCAGGAACTCCCAGCAGCATGTTCATGCCTAGGAAGCCCAGGAAAGGCTGGTTCTGGCAGGGACAAATGACAGCTCAGGGGAGGGGACTCGGGACTCAGGACTTCAACCGGCTGGTGGTGATTCCTTACAGGCAAGTAGATCCACAAGCGGTCCACTTATTCTTGCTATATATTGTCAGTATTCCTCTTTTAAAACAATTAATACAATTGGGTAAGAGCCAAATCCACATTTTCTAAAACTAGTAAATTAGAACAAAAGCAGCTATCACTGTAGCCGCCCACAAAATACAGATGGATCCTACATACTTCATTCATTTCTCATGCTGGGCAGAATGAACTGGGCATGGTGGCACATGCCTGTCGTCCTAGAACTTGGAAGGCTGAAGCTGGAGAATCGCTGCGAGTTTGAGGTCATCCTGGGCTACAAAGTGAGCTCAAAGTCAGTCTGAATGATGGAGTGCAACTCTGTCTCTAACCACCATAGCAAAAAGATGGCTTGCATTTTGGACTCAAAAGATGTACCTGGCAAGTGTTTTTTCTTTGTTTTAAGCAACCAAATGGTTCTGGTCACATTCTGGAAATGTCTACAGAGAAGTGATCTCCTCCTGGCCACTGTGCCCTCCCTCATCTGTACAACAGGCCGAGGACAGGGCGGGCACCAGCTTCTCCAAGGCTGCATCCCAGGAAACGCATCCTTTGGCAACATCAGAGTCCTGACACAAATGGAGACAACTACATCACCAGCAGGTGATGCAGCCTTGTGGGACCTCCTGTCATGGGCAGTCATTGGTGACAGGGACACGGGCCAGGCCTAGGACCATGCTTATCTCAGAAAGGGGGCCGGTGGGGGGCAGAAGCGGAAGGGGATACTGTTTGCATGCTGCATGGTGCTTCGCCCCTTTAAGCTCTCCAAGTGAGGGTCACTTTGAGACTAAGGTGGCTAAGACTCTTTGGGAGCAAAGGTTGTTCTTTAGGGGTGTTCTCCCCATCTTCTTTGTTGGATCTGTTGAGGATAAGAGGCACACACTGGAGGCGTGGGTTGGTGTTGTGGCTAGGCTGGCGCTGTGACACAGATTTCCCCAGGACAGGGGTGGTCTGAGCTTCCGGCAGGGGCACAGCTTTCATTGTGCGCCGGGGTCTCCTGCTCATCAGGTCCCATCTGGGCATTTCCCAGGAGCCTCTGCTTCCCAACCCCACCTCCCTCCTCACCCTGCCCTTTCTGTCTTTAAGTCCTGTCCTTGCCTTGCAGCCAGCTCCCCTCGCCCCGCCTCTGGGAATTTCCTGACCTGCACTGTGCCTCCCGCTTTTGTCTTTCGTGTGCCCTCTGGCTGCTGTCCCCTCGCCTGGCATTTGACATTGACTTGTCTCCTTCTCTGGCACCTGTCTCCATGCTGAGTTGTGACTGTGACCTGTGCTTTGCTGTGGCCCATAGAGGCTGTGTGCACTGTGACTCCCGGCCCGTCCCAGGATGGCAGGTGAGCATGCATTAACTGTGCAGAGGGGCGCTGCCCAGCCAGAGTGCCATGTCTCCAAGTTCAGCACCCTACTCTCTGGCTCTGCCTCCACTCGGATGCAGGACCTTTGCTGCCCAAGCTTTGCTCCTCTCTCCTCAGGTTGGGCTGTGCCCCTCCTGTTGCCCCACCCAGCTGTCACCAGGGACCCAGCAATACTCATGACACACATGAAAGAGAATTAACAGGGCAGCCTTAAGGCCCAAGCAAGAGAGCAAAACACAAAAGCAAAAACAACACTGAACCACAGCTTTGCTGAAATGCAGAAGTCCAGGGAGCACAAAGCAGCTCTGGAAAGAGAGGCAGCTGTCCCAGCCACCGCGGGCCACTGCAGAAGATGTAGCTCATTTTAACAACCACAAAGCCTTCCCAGTTAGGTAAATAGACTTGGTGTGTTGAAAGCAAAATTGGTGCATGGTTTACACACAAAGTACTAAGCAGGAGAGTTTTAAGAAGAAATACAAGAGATTAAGGTTGGAAAGTAGGTTGACATCAAATAGTTATGATCTGTTAAAACCAGACAAGGAAACCTGAATTCTAACTGTGGGTGACAAGAAGCACGTGTGACAAACACTTACGACCTACATATTTGTGTAGACGCCTTGACCCCATCCCCAGACCATGTGAAGGCAGTGTTTCCCAAAGTTGGTTCCTGCAGGGCTGGTCCCTCGAGACTGTTATCTTTACTTTTTGCACACGAAAACCATTCCATATTTTTTTCCTTTTTGTTTTGTCTTTTTGAGACAGGGTCTCACTATGCAGTTCAGGCTGGCCTTGAGCTCACTTTGTAGCCCAGGCTGGTCTCAAACTCAGCAGTGATCCTCCTGCCTCAGCCTCCCGAGTGCTGGGATTACAGGTGTGCGCCACCATGCCTGACTAAGACTGACATTTTTACTGCATTTTATTGCATTGGTTTACTAATTTCACATATTACGCTGTTGGCACCATGGTGCTGAGGGTGGCGTCCTACCAGCGTCCTCGTCAGCAGTTTGGTGGCTGAACCTATGCTTCTGAATGTCTAGAGTAGCAGGGGACAGTTTACCAGTGCCCGGCAGAGAGACTCACCCAGAGAGACAGGGTTAAGAGAGCCGGGGATGCAAAGGGGTGTGGATGGGGAGGGTGGGCACTGCTGCCATGGGATTGGAGTCTGGGGTGCAGGGGGGATGCATCTGCTCTGGGGCCAGGCGGATGGCACAGAGTGCACGGAGGGCAGCCCTGCCCCACCAGTTGTGTGTGTGTGTGTGTGTGTGTGTGTGTGTATGTATGTGTTTGAGACAGGGTCTCGCTATGCAGTTCAGGCTGGCCTTGAGCTCACTTTGTAGCCCAGGCTGGTCTCAAATTCACAACAATCCTCCTGCCTCAGCCTCCCAAGTGCTGGGATTACAGGCATGCGCCACCAAGCTCAGCCCCATTAGCTTTTGGAAAGGGCTAAAATTTTGAAGTGTTGGGTAAGTACTAATGCAGTCAGCCATACATATCCATGGGTTCCTGGAGAACCAGCCCATCACAAGTCAAGAGTATTTTTAAATGCATCTATACTGAACATTTACAGATTTTTTCGTCATTTTCCCTTAAAAATACAACAGGACAACTATTCACAGAGCATTACATTGTGCTCAGTATAAATAACCTGGAGATAAGGTGTATGGGAAGATGTATGGTGGGTGATGCGCAAGCTCTATGCCATGTTATGTAAGGGACTTGATAACGTGCAGATCTGGGGCTCGGTGGTGGTGTGGGGGTCTGAGAACCAGTGTCCTTGGGTACAGAGGACAGGGATATACTTCGAGACTGAGCAAGGAGATGGGGTCTCTGAAGCATAAATGATCAATGGTGGCCAAGATCAACCAGAAAAGAGCACTTTCCTCAACTCAGGCACAGAGCCAACAGGATTTCAGCCCAGGAGCTTGAAGCCATGGGTTCTCCGAGGATTCACACACCACACAGTCCTCCACAAGGCCGGAACTTTGATTACTTCTTTCACTCATCTACAAATCTATCCACACTTTTAAAGATGGCACAAGAAGCGCCTGCACACCTCATCGTCCTGCCACCTCCCACTTGCTCTGAGCCAGGTGAAAGCTGTGCATGCCAAGGAGCGTTACCTCTGATGCCCGTTCCTCCAGAAAGGGCAGACTCCTCCACAGTCCTGCACTTCAGAGGACGCACAGCACCCCCTCCCCCGCACCACCCAGCACAGCCCGCGTCTGAGCCCAGCTGTCCCGCTGTTTTTCACAGCCACTGTTTGGTCATCCCGGCTGTGATGTGCACACGTCCCGCACATTGACTGCACAAGCACTGTTCTTTGCAATGTCTGGTTATACGGTGATCTCATGGGCCCTTCACACAGGACTCTTTCTCCCGCAGGGATGTGCGGCAAAATACTTTGAAATAATGGAAGATTCTGCTCCCAACCTCCGCCTTGGCGGTGGTGAGCACTGAATCCGGGCCTTGGCCCCGACCCCTGCCCTTCTGGGACAGGGTCCTACTAAGCCACCCGGAAGGGGCTGGCCCTGCGCCCCGCGTCTCCCTAGGGGTCTCTCTGGCTGCTTTGGGGTCCCCTGTCACCCCCAGACAGCTCAGGCCCAGCCTGGGGAGCCACAGCCTCTGGCTTCACCCCCCCTCCGGCCCAACATAGCCCAGGACCCCAGCATCGCGCAGGCAGGGAAAGATCTCCCACCGCGGGCCGGCCGGGCTCCGCAGCAGCCTTTGGGGCGTGCGCACCGAGGTGCCCGGTGGGGCGTCCGGGAGGGAAAGCGGGCTGGGACCCGCGGTCGGGGCCCACCCGCTGCGCAGGGCAGGCCTGGCACCCGCGGCCAGCGGCCGGGAGGCTGAAGCCCGCTGCCGCCGCCTCCCCACCCCCTCCCCCGGCCCGGCAGTGACAGCGCGGAGGATCCGAGGCCGAGGCTCTCCCTCCACGGCGCCCCCGCCCCAGCTCAGCTCCGCAGCGAACAGCGGGCGCCCCTCACGCCCGTCGCGAGGCATCCCTGCCCTCTGTCCCGGGGTCGGGAGGCCGCGGGGCGCCCACCGCTCCGCCGGCCCGACCGCGGGGTTGAGGAGGACTGGACCGCGCCCGCCTGGCCCTGCAGGGCGCCCCCGCGCCTCCGTCCGACGCCCGCCCCAGCGCTCCCAGCGGGGCCGCGGGGACAAAGCCCCGCGTAGGGGACACCTGCCCGCGCCGGAGCGAAGCTGAGGAGCCGCAGTGCGGACGCAGGATTGGCCCGCGCCGCGCTCACCTGTCCGCCCCGAGCCCCGCGCCCGTCGCGCCCCGCTCACCCGCGCGCACGCCCATGTCCGGCTCCGGGCGCGTGTCCGTCAGTCCTTCTGTTTGTCCCTCATCCCTCGGAGCAGAGCAGCGGCCGCCGGCAGGGCGGGGCGGGACGGGCGCGGCTTTCGCGCGGTGGGTGGGGGGCGGCAGAGGAGCAGCCTGGGAATCGCAGTTCCGGCTAGGCCCGGCAGGGGTCGCCAGCCCCGAACCTGAGACAGGGTGGGGGGCGGGGGCTGCGCGCAGGGAGATGCGCAGTTCGAGGCAGGGACGGGGGC
>PVLD010028732.1:0-19007 GCA_004027595.1 Dinomys branickii
TAAAATTAAAAAAAAAAAAAAAAAAAGAATTTAAATCTTATAGAGACAGGATGTGTGTTTATGATGTTGCATGCAAAACTAGATTCCCCACTAAGAATAGTCGGGGATACATAAAAGGGTTTCTATAAATATTTCTGGAAAGAAAGAAAAGATGAAGGTACAAACCTAAAGGGCCAAGCAATACAACTGACATTGATTATGTGATCATTACAGAACCAGGACTGTGGAGGGATTCCTTTGCAGTTAAAAATGATTACAGTGTTCAGTAAGCTGCCCTGGTGATACAGCTTCACTATAGAACAAGCAAATTACCTTGCTGGCATATGTACTCCTTTTAAGCTGACAGTGAGAATGTGAATTAATTCCCTACTTCTGAGGAAGCAAACAACGCAGACTGCATGCTCTGGGTCAGGGAACTGGGAACATGTTTTTCATAGACTTGCTGTAAATGGCGGGATAGACAGACACCAAGTGATTTATGCCCGGCCCCATGTCACTATACTATGTCATGGTTATCTATAGATGACAATCTATATACCCCGCCACAGCCACTATCAATGCACTTCTTCCACTTATTAAACCCACACTGAATAACCGGTGGGTTCACCTTTACAGAGAACACATCAGATATAATGCTCATTCTTCATGTAATACTGTGCAAAATTTGATGAAAACTTCTGTGCTCGCCCATGTAATTTCCAATTCACTCAAACACTAACATACCAGTATAAAAATATTTCTGGTACCTTCAAGTTCATCTCAATATTATAAAGGCTGATCTAGAATAGCTATAGTTCTTAAAAGTTTTCTGAATCCTTACAGATACAATCTCACCCTGCTTCAGAAACAATGTGCAATGGTAGAAGAGACCACATTTTAAAGTCATGAGAACCAAAGAAATCTGCTCCTGGCTCATGGGTGGGAGCAGAAAAACTATCTTATTCAATGTAATATGAACCAGAAGTTGATCAACTTACTGAAAAAGCCAGTGAAGCATGAAATCCTTTTTTAAACCCAAGACATTAATTTATAAATTTTACTTTAATTTAAAGTACATTTATATGTCAACACATTCATCAATCTCTTGAAGGGGAGTCAAAACCTGCTCTTTGAATATGGATCTGCAGATGGAGTTTCACTGTACTTCCTCCAAAGAATATACACAATGCATCCTGACAATTTCCAGCTTTGCTTTCTCCATAATACAGAAATAACTAAAGATACTTGTGAAGAAATGCAGAGCTTTTAAAGAGTTTTCCCTTTATCTTTACAAGTCTCTATAGTCACTATAAGTCACTATAAACTTTATAAATTTACCATTTAATATGATAAATTTCACAAGATTTAGTGAAACACTAAATCTTGATAGCAATTTTTACAGCAGGTGGTTCCAAAGCATTTAAGTTGGCCTTAAAAACATTAATTCTTTTTCTTTTGAACTCACTCTTCATCTATTTACATATTTTATTACAATTGCATAATTACAGCTATCAATGAAATGGAAATTGGTCAGTTACAAAAGAGCAGCTAGCGCAGCTCTCAATTCTGTGCACCCAAACACATCCTAGTTACATCAGTGAGAACATCAACAAAGGAACTTTTTACACTGTACAGCTAGATGTGTCAACATTTGGAAGACTTTAATAACATATCAACGAACATTAAAAATCACAAAGGCAAGATGCTACATGACCGTATGTAGGTAAATCATTCTGAGTGAAAAATATGCCAATGGTTTTTTTCCTTTTTTGTATTAGTACATGTCTGCAGGACATAATGTTTACACTCCTTGAGTGGATTTGGCACATGCACATAACACATCTCAATTCTTTTTTCATCCCCTTCTCCTTCCCTGCCTCCCCCAAGCCTCCATCTCTTGATTCCCTTCCCATCTGAGAAGATCTACTTCCCTAATTGCTATCTATCTTTTATTTTGCTCTTTACTTGGGTTTCCCATACAAGAAAGAGATGAGATGCTTAAGTTTGTGGGTCTCGTTTATTGTTTTTCACATTAGTCTCCAGGTGCATTCATTTTCCTACAGTGGACTTTGATGTAAAACAATATGAAGAGTTCATTAACACATTTGAGATTTCCTACTGCAACTAATTTTTATGGTAGCACCACTGGTCTACCTTTATAGAGTACAATCAGAAATATCTGTAATTATCTAAAAATATTATTAAAATACTCCTTTTTTAGTCTCATACATATGTGAAGTTGTGATTTTCCTCATATGCTTTAGTGAAAACAAATTACAACACCATGAATGCAGAAGCAGACATGCAAGTTTTGCAAAAATGTAAAACACCTTTCTTCTCATTAAGTACTTTTGTTTTCAAAATATTTTTCCTAAAAATGTTATTTAGGGTGCTCTTACTATTTTAATAGCATAAATATGAATCAGTAAATATTTTTGATTTCATATTTAATATGGTAAACTTCACAAGATATAACTCAAGTAAAACTTTTTTTACTGCTTTATTTTTGTACTGCTGAATTTTTAAATGTACAAAAGTTTGAAAATTGAGCCCAAAGTTTGAAAACTTGCTTAAAATATTTTCAAAGGTGAATTTATCTGAGATACACGAATCTGAATATAGAAAGTGACTATTAATTTCTTGGCCTAGAGGGTAGGGTGTTGGTAGGGAAAGACATAAATAAAAGAAGTGCAATTTCCATGAACTAAACTGTAACCATAAAAGGATGAGGCATAAACATCTTTTCCAAAATTAGTGGCCTTATTAACCCCATCTTATTATACCAGTATTATATTGGTAGACTTCTGCATGTACAGACTAAAAAATAGGCAATCCAAGAAGTATGTATTACTTAAAACTTTACAGCTAATTTGACCTAAACAGCCAATAAAATAAAGTCTAATAATAATGTTAGTATCTACTTTTATGTAATCTGATTAAAAATGTTCAAATGACTCCATTTAAAAACTTTTCAAATAGTTTTGCTGGTGTACAAAAATTAACTACAAATTAGTATTTAGTGCTACAAGAACATTATTTTCATAATAGCATAGCACTGTCTTAGCCTGGGCTTCAATAACAGAATGCCATACAGTAGACGGTTTAAACAACAGAAACATATGTTGTCACAGTTCTGCCAGGCAGAAGTCAGAGATCAGGGTGACACACACTCAGGCTGGTGAGAGCACTTTCCTGGCTCACAGGCACCGGCCTGTCTCAGCATATGCTCACCCGGCATTTCCTGCTGTGCAGTTTCCCTTCTCACAAGGACACGAAGCCCACCCTGAGAAGCCCACTCCCATGAGCTCATCTAACCAAATTCCCAAAGCCTCCACCTTCAAGTGTGTCCTCAACAGGGCTGACGTCAAAAGCAGGAAGGCCCCACTACCTGTCAGACCTGTCCAACAAAGCAGCAAAACTAAGCTAAGATGGTAGCTTAGCTTTTTCTCACTTCAGAATAACATTAAGTATAGTTTATACATTATAAAATATTTGCTTAGTACAACACAAGATAGAAAATTTGTACATAATAATCTGAGCTTAGACTAAGTAGCCACTGAACTACACATTTTAAAGACAATGAAATAAGCTTAGAAAGAATTATAACTTTAAATTCAGTACGCAACAGTGAGCTCCTTAGAAATGCCTGTGTGAGAACTAGAGAGGGCAGGACAGACCACTCCGCACCTGCCTGTCCCACCACAACTGCGTCTGTGGGGCGGTGCTGCACCTCTGCCTGTCCTGCACTTGGTCACACCCCCAAGCGCTGCCAAAATAAGGTACGTTCTGTTTGTAAATCTCAATTAGTCTGCTCACACAAAGGTCTCCTTCCTGAGACAGCAGCTTGAGAGAAAGTCACCCAATTTTCACTCGAGTTCCTTCGTGTGATTGGAAAAATCTCTAACACATTAGGAGTCATTACCCCTCTTTTTAAAAACACGGCTAGTATAGCAGTGATTCATCTTCTCCCCCTCATTTGAAATGTGAATCATAACTGTGAATTTGAAATGTCAGGAATATGTTAAATTTTGTTAAGCAACTGCTATAAAATTTAGCCAAGTCAGGAAGTGGATCTCTGACCTGTATGGTGTTTCCAAGCCTTGGGCCCTTGGTAGTACTTTGCCAAGAAGAGCAAGGTAAGCCTGCAATCTAGAGATACTCGGCCCAAAGGGCTTGGGATGGGAAGCCCACAAACAGCTTCTTCAGCTGAGCTATGGCCTTGCTTCTTATCCACATTCAAACCATTTGATCAGGTGGCTAAGGCTGGCATCAGCATTATCAAGCAAAATATAATATTTATAGTTGAAAGGAAAGAGAGGTTGCAGTTCATTGTTAGTTAAGCACCTAGTATGTGTCCACCCCTTTTACATTACTTTATTTCCCCAACTCAATACATATTACATCTGCATTTTACAGATTTGAAGAAAAGAATTTGGATAGGAAAGTAATGTGCTCAAGAGCACAAGATTACATTAAATGGTGAAGCCAAGAATGCAATCCAGAAAATCTCCATCTAGAATTGCTTTTATTTCTTACTGGTAAGGAGAATTACTGCCATTCAAAGAAAGTCATCAAGTTTGTTCATAAGAACCTAGGAGAAGAAAGTACCAGAACCAGTGGATCTCCTAAGAGCCAGACAGAGGAGCATTCTTGGTGCAACACAAAAGGGTTCTGAGCTCTGCCACTGTCTCGACATCTCTAAGACCTGAGATCCATGAAAAGAGGCAGATTATTACACAGACACTACAACTCTGCCATCACATGGCTCCTTAAGGTCAAGATCCATGAGACACTAACCACACCAAATTCGTAAGCGAGTCTTCCCTCCCCACAACCCGCTGATGCGCTGGGGACTCCATGGTACTACTCTATTAGAGTTGGCCTGGGATTTGCGGGTCTGATCTGCATGCTCACAGTACTCTGCCCCTTAAACGGTTAAGAGACCATCTCCTTAACTAGGCTGTAGCCAGGCTTCTCTGAGCCTTCTCTACCAGGCCTCGATTTTGTCTAAAGACTTGAACAAACACACTAATACAGAGTTTTTAGGAGCTCAAGGTCACATCCCTAAAATGGTCCTATCATTCCTCAAAGAATCTGCCAGAGAAAGCTGAGTTTGCAAAACACTATATAGCTTTTTTCATCCACTATTTGAGGATAGGGTCTCTGTTTTACAGTCTCTGTGGGAAAACAGAATCCTACTTTTAGTAATTTGGTAGCAGATACAACCAAATTTCAGTTCAGTTCACACTGGACTCCTTTCCTCAATAAAATAGTTACTACTGATTAAATCTGCCCTTCCCACTTATCTAGTGTCTGGTTTTACTTAAGAGTGCACAGATGTGGACAATGAACTACCCTTTTTCAGCATTTACTTTGGGAACAAAGCTACTTTTTGTATATGGCAACAGCAGCTAGAAAGATAAGATGGCGAGTGGAAGCTGATGATATATTAAGACATCTTGAGGGAAAACAATGAACAGTTCTGAAATGTAAAAGATCATTTTCTCCCACAATTCATATTTCTATATTCATTAAGTGACTAGATTTAATAAAACAGAACATTACCACTTAATTTAATTCAATATACCAATTATTATATTTTTAAAATATAGAAACCAAAAGCAATGAAAAGTATTCTAGATGATTTGTAGATAACAATGAGTTAATCTCAGGGTCAAAATATACCAAATTAATGAGGATAAAATGTGGAGTAGAGCTATTAATTGGGAAAGACATTGTTACACCATTATTCCAATGTTTAATCCTCTGAGATGAAGTCTTGTTTTCCAAATATTTAAGAATGCTACCCAGCATAATCTATCTAATGGCACCAAAAAGCATTCATAATTGTAATCCCTTTTAACTGACTGAATGTGTCATGGGCTGGCATTCAGCATACCTTGAGATTTCAGCACACGGGAAAAACATGATAAAATTATTTAAATTTGATAATAAGCTGGGATCCAGCTAAACTGTCAATTCTTAAAGTGTCAGATACAAAGGATTCCATATACTGTTCTTTCCAACTTAGTATGTGTTTGAAGGTTTTCATAATAAATTTCAAAATAAAAAGAAAATTTCCCTAACATAAATTTGGTAGTAAGACTTTTCTGTTCAGGAGGATGGCAGAACTCTGAGGACTAGGACTGAAAGCAGGCTCACATGTCAAATTCCAATGCCCAATTTTAAAAGCATATGTTGCACACAGGCAACTATACTGGTCCTATACTAGCATAATAGAAGAATTGTTTTCTACTGAAAAAGTAGCACAGTATTTTATATGCTTGATGTGCTCATTTTTATATGTAAAACTTAAAATATGTTTATTGCTCAGCTGGGCAACTTTACTGATGCAACTTAGTGATGTTCTCACTTCAGCCAAGACTACACGAGCATCCAGTGAGCCCTGAGACGCCAAACCTAGCAGTAGGCAGTGTGACTGAGAAAAACCAAACACACAGCAATAGTTAGGGTCAAGTGTGGCAGCTCTTCCAGGGAAGAAGCAATAATTTATGTTTGGAGCTGACAGTAATTTATCAGTTATAATAACTCTCTGAATTTGTGTTTATTAATCTTTCAATATTAAAGATAAATTTTGTAACATGCAACATCAAAAACATGCCATCCATTTCTGACCTAGCAAGACCAATAGTAAGATCTAAATATTCTGACATCAAGTGTTTCCTAAAGGTTGGGCCAAACTGTTACCAATCTTCCAGTGTAATCAAAAAGTATCCCTGCATATACATATACAGTGGACAATCAGATGTTTAGGAATGTCCACAGCAAAATATAATTATTGGGATCTGTAATATATATATATATATATATATATATATATATATATATAATTATCTTCCACGGCAGAAAGGATTTTACAGATGTAATTAAGGGTCTTGTGATAGGAAACCATCCTAGGCTGTACAAATAGGCCTAATTTAAATATGGACACAGGTCCTCAAAAGCAAAGAACCCTTTGTGGGTTTGGTCAGAGGAAGAGGTACAGAGGCAAGAGATATAAAATTTTTGGCTTTGAAGATGGACAAAAGAAGCCACAAGCAAAGGAATATTTCTGCTTGCAAGGAAAGGACTCCTGCTCACAGCTCCAGAAAGGATGCAGCCCTACTAACATCTCAGTTTAGACCGACTAGACTCATGTCAGGCTTCACAGAAGGCAAATCAGTGAGGTTTGTGGTCATTTGTCACATTAATAATAGGAAATGAACATAAACCCCATTCTTAGATAAGAATAGTCAATAACTATCAGAGATTTGAGGAAATTCCAGACAGAAGAGACATATTGAACAAAATAATTAATGTACCTTGCAAAAAAAATAAAATTATATGGTTAGAAGAAAATTTCAAAATAAGCAGAAATGGGCCTTTAAAAAAAAAGATAAGATAAGCTCAATGTTAGAGGACAGTTAAAAAAAATCTTGAAATGCAGAAAAGCAAGGGAATGGAAGAGATAAGAGGAAAGAAAACAGAACTGGGCTCAGAAGCTAAACGTCTGAACAAAAACCAAAAGAAAAGGGAAGAATTCCAAATATAGCAAAAAAACTCCCTAGAAGTGCATGAGATTCCAGAATACAAAGAAGCCATCAAGAACCAAGCACGCACTGAAAATAGATCCACCCCAGACTAACACTCACCACCCTGTAACTCCCTAAAAGCTTCAGAGTGAAATACTAGGTTTCATGCAAAGCATCAGGAGTCAGAGTTTGACCAGACATCTCAATAACAATACTGGAATCTAGAATACAATAGAGCAGTATCTCAAAACAAAATCAAGGGATACATACAGACTATAACCAACACCTCAAAATAGAAATTTAGAAATTTGTTTTTTTTTCTTTTTTTCCTTTTTTTTTTTTTTTTTTTTTGCTTAGAGACAAATGGCTCTGAGGTAGGATAGAAAAAATAAAAAGCAAAAAGGAGACAAGGAAATCGTAACTAAAAACATTATACTTTTAAGACGACTACAACTTCCAGGACCCTGTCAAAGGTACCCAAGGCCATCTGTATTGGCTTCCTTTGATAAATTTAGACTCCTTTCCTTCTAGACCCATCACACCCAAAATTCCTAAAACATGGTGAAAGCCCACAAATTAGCCTAATACCGTTCTTGGGGGGCAGGCCACCTTTTTCTTTTTCCCCTCAAGAGAAGAAAAAATATTCTGAGCTCTAGGAAATAATATGCATCTTTTTCTTGAGGGCCCCACAATCTATTTCTCCAAGTGCCTACTTTTGAATTTCTGCCTAATAAAACCCTTTCCCATGCCTCCTACTGACCAGTCCTGGAAACATTTTTTCCATGAGCAGTCCTGCAATCCTACAATCCTGTTCTACTGGTAAGGTACGGGTTAGGTTCCTTCTCCCAGTTTTGGGAAATTCCTCAGAGCCAGTCTGGAGACACCTTTTCCAAACCTCTTCAGACCTAGAGCATAAATGTCTCCCCCACCTCTCCACAGCCCAGATGACTGGACAGGATGTGTAGATGCTAACACCATGAGGAGGTCAGGTCCAAGTTCATCTCCTTAGGTAAAAGAGGGAGAGATTTGAGTCCAGGAAGGGATAGAACAAGGCTGGACACGTCTATTGTTCCACTGTATACCATACCCCTACTGTTCCTTGCTGTAAAAGACCTTAACACAGCTAACTTTAGTTGAGAGTGACTTGAGGCAAATAGGCCCCTCCACCCCCTCAGAGCTAGCTTTGAATAAATCCTTTTTCCACCAAAGTAGATGGCCGCCTTTGATTTGGTCAGCGACAAGCAAATCAACCTAAGAATATGAATGTGTATGGCCAAGCTACCACTTAAAACACAAGAGCAGAATGAACACACATTCAACATTTATCTCTTATAACTATTCTCTAGAAACTACTGGGGAATTTCTCTACCCAAACTATTTTTAGAAAAGACAACACAGTACTATTGGCACAAGGGACCCACCCAACAGAAGAGAGAAAAGAACTAGGACAAGGAAGTGCAGGAGAGCCAGCTGCTAAGCAATCTGGATCACAGTATGTCTAGAAGGTCATGGCAGTCACTTTGCCATCAACTATTAACAACATCTTGCTAAGAATGTCTTATTTGAAAGCACTTAGATAAGACTGACATAACTGGGGGGTAAGTCTGGTTGGTAATTATCAGTGATACCAGAACCTCCAATGATAAAAGGGTAAATACTATAACCTCCAGCCCATCAGAGGTCTGATACGTTGAGTTCATATTGTCTAAAAACTGAAGAATGAATTCTAGGAACAACAGAAGTTACAAGTAGGAAATATTTATTGAGAGATAGAAAGCTCCTGTCAGAGGAACAGGAGGGGGCCCGAATGAGTTGCCCAGGACCCCACTTTTTAGGGAAGTTTTATGGGGCAATACTCAAGTGAGTACAATGTGGGTTACAGCCATGATTAAACAATAAGGATACAAAGGCAGTCGTTTTGGTAATAGTGATCCAGTGAGGAAACAAATTATCTAACAAGGGTGCATGGAAGGAACGGAGGCTTTTCGTAGGAAATGATGGACCCGGAGGCCTTATCACTCACCAGGCTGACTGATGTCTATCTCGGCTTCCTTTGACCTAGTGTTTGTCCTTTGAGGAAGTTTCAGGCCTGGTCATCTCATCTTTATCTGGAAGCCTGGTGTCTAACAGATGTGTCTCAGGACACAGCTGAGATGTATTTCCCCTCTGTTCTCGTTCTCTCGAGGGCCTTGCCCTATGTGACTGCCTACAGTAGTTCTGCTTAGCTTAGCTGTCTACAATAACAGTACATTACATGGCTCTATTGTCCAAGCTTTTGCCTTGCTAAAATATACAAACAGTAAACATTCACCTGTGCTACGTACAGCAGCCCCGGCAACAAGTACACATCCACTACTGCCTTTCAGTACCTACTCCATGGGAAGAGCCGGGCTGCCACCCAAGGTGCCCAGGTTCAACAGAACAGAATAAAGGATGCTCCTTTCTGCAGAGAGCCAACACGGAGGAAGATCCCCCTGCTGGACTGTCAGGAAGGGCCCCAGGAAACCAGTGAAACTCAGCATGCTCAAAACAAGGCTGAAAGCACTGAGCGATGGAGCACATATAAAGACATGAAATGAACACCCCCAGCAGCCAGTTTAGGAAATACAAAATAACTGATCACTATGGAATTAAGAAAAGCATCCATGTGCCCTCCAAAACAATTCTTTTGGCTTGGAAGTACTTTACATTCAAGAGAGAGAAAACAAAGTAACGCAAATACAAGCACCCTGTACTGACAATGTATTATATGTCCTAGCATATAACATAATTATACTACTAATTCAGTTTATTGAAAAGATCAATGTGTGTTTATATTGATCAATTAATTTTGCATGCCTACATGTTGTAATCTGAGCAACTACTTTAAAGACATTATCCAATACATTAACCATTGTTAATTTCTTATTATTCTGTTTTGAAACTCTGTATCAATTTTTATTTCTTTTTTTATCTTTCTTTAAAATAAAAAAGAGTATATCTTAAAACATGACTTGGCAACAGAATAAGGGGGAAAACAAAATTTAGAACTTTCATTTGTAAATCATTAAACAATGTTATAAATCATTAAACAATGTTGTTCATCGTGATATTTCCTATGTTGCCACACAATAGGATAAACTAAATCAATTAAGTCACCAGTCAAACTTGTGAACTAACTTTGAAATGCATTAATACTTTCCCAAACTGTAGATCTAGAGTTATCTAAGTTTTAGGTCTATAGTTTTCTGACATAATAAAAACAAAAGCTAATTCCAAAGGCTAAATGAAATCACAGTCTCTCCATCTTCTCTGACTGTACAGCAGCTCATAATAAAGAAGCAAAGCACAGAGACCCAAACGAGCCAGTCATGCCTTAATGCTCTCCTGCCTACAGCCTCTCCAAGAAGGTAAGAGTAAGTGTAAGTTTCGGGTGATTTATAATATTAAGTTTCGGATGATTTCTAATACAGCCAAGAGTATAGGGTGAGAAAATACTGAAGCTAATATAAAATGTAGATTTTTTTTATCTCTTTCTTTCTTACAGACTTTTCTCTATCATACAGCATTCATTAAATCACAGAGATGAAGTAAAAACTGCTCACAATGTTATCCCAAGGCAAAATCACTGCCTGTACTTCATCAAGACTGTTTCCCCTTTTCCTTTTCAGCTGCAGAAGCAGCAGCAGCTTTCAAACTTCTGATGCTCCCACCCTGGGCATGGCTGCAGGTTTCTTTTTGGTTTCGGCTCCAGAAAGGAATCTGAGGAAACCCACCGAGCTGCAATGCTGTACTGACCCTCAGTGTGTTGTGATTCCTCCACTGACCCTCGGAGAATCCTGATTCCTCCACTGACCCTCAGTGAATCCTCTTATTCCTCCAGCTGTGACTCGAATTACTGTGGTAGAATTGCTTTAATTAAACTTTCTTTTTAACTTGTACATTTTTCTAACACCAAAAGAAATTATGAATATTGTACTGGAAGGCGTATTTTACTGGATAAATACTTAGTTGATGAATGTGTGTGTTACATGTTTATGTGTAAATCACAATACACCCACTAGCAAACAGGAAGTAGCTGGAAATAAAGCTCGAGCAATATGAACTGGACATCTCTAGGGTCCACGGACATTTCAAACTCATTATATCCCCCCAAAGCTCTTTGTTAGCATCCCCCTGAAGCTCCAGTGCTACAAGCTCGCAAGAGCGGTCTCACATCTCAGTACCCTATCAAGAAAATGCTTTGTCACTTTGGTTCTCAGATACACCTGTCAAGTCTAACAAATGCTATTTCTTTATCACTGGAACCTAACACTGCTTCTGTGTTTCAGGATCTCATCTGGATAAACACAGAAGCTTAAACCATTTTCCTCACTGATCTCTGCAATCTACTCCTACATGGGTCATTCTTACAACAGTCTGGGTCTACCACACAAGGCACAACCAGCCACTTCACATCACTGAATGAGAGGACACTCAGTAGTTTGTGTCTGCATGATCAAAACTAAATTCAATTTGCAAGAAAAAGCGAGGATGGGGTTTCTTTCTGAATGGCAGCTAGAGTTGCAATCAGTTGCAGACCTCAGGAAGTTATGCAGGCAAAAGGCCCGCGTTCTTCTGTAAATGGTAAAGAAGGTAAGTGGAAGCCAGGAAAACTGCTGATCAAGAAGATTTAAAAGACTTTCAAGTAGAGCTGGAGTAATAGCTCAGTGATAATGTGCTTGCCTAGTATGTGCAGAGCCTTGACTCCAATCCCCACACAATCAACCATTAATCAGTAAAATAAAGTAAAATAAAATAAGCAAAGCTTAAAAGCCAGGAGAGGCAGCATAGGCCTGTAAGCCCAGAACTAGTGAGGCTGAAGCAGGAGGATGACTAGAATTCAAGAGTTTGGGAACAGCCTGGGCAATATCTCAACACACACACACACACACACAGCAGGGGCTAAACTATACTGTGTAGGCATATAACCTGGATGCACGCAACTTGGATGATGTGAGGACTGTAGTAGAGTAGTCTGTGTGTGTGTCCATGTGCGTTGTGTGTTAAGGTGGTCAGGGAGTGTGCCACAGTTGGGATATGGACCTACACAGCAATTTCTGGTGGCTAGCAAAGTTCTAATTTCTGACCTGTACTGTGGCTGCCAGGGTATTTGTTTTAGAACACTAAGCTACACATTTGTTCCTTTGGGGTTCTATTATTTTACAACAAAGATGCTAACACACTGCAAACATCTGATCACGTCACTGCTCTGTCAAGTCCTTCAGTAGCCTCATGGTGCTAGTAAGAACGGTCCAAGCTTCCTCTAGGCCTCGCAGCAGCTGGCTCTCTGCTCAAACCTCAAAGCTGCGGGTGTCTTCCGTATGTTAAATTTTCAGTTCCTCACAAGTACTCTGCTTTTTTATATCAAGGCTTTGCACATCTGTTATTTCTGCTTGAAACAGTCAAACAGCTCCCTCTCCCACCTCCTGGCTGACTGCCTTTGTTCTTCAGGCCCCCACTGGAGTATTTTCCAGTGGTTCGGTACTGGGAATCCAACATTCTGCTCCAGTGAATGCCTACGTCTTCTGTTACACACTGTATTTACTTGCGACCATAGCATTTATCATCTGCATTAATACTGAGCAGTAGGTTCTATCTTCATAGACCAAGAATCCTTGACAAGAAAAATGCACAACCTTCCCTCAAATTCTTATGTACCCAATATTTAGCAAAATGTCCAAAACAGAATAATTTAACAATAAATATATGCATATGTTACATACATTTACTTAAAAATGAAAATTTCCTTTGTTGGCATCAACTGACAATAAAGAAAAATATAAGAAAAGTGATAAAGATGACACCACCTAACATTTTATGCCACATGGTGTGTCATTAACTCACTAAATCCTCTAAACAACACTGTGAGGTAAGCACATTTTCAGATGAGGAAACTGAGCCATGGGCCATATAACACATTCAGCGCTGCAAAGCTTGTGAATGGAGATGGAACACGGGCAGGTTGGCTCCACTGCTCTTGCCCTTAAAATCCTGATCACCTAGCACCTCTGCCGTATCATAGATACCACTGCTAGTCACTTTGAAACTAGAGGTAGGAGGCCTTCAGGTGAATAAGACCAAAAGCTCTGTTGTGGGGACCCGATGGAGAACACACAAGGGTGCTCTTTGTCATTGGGCTGATGCCAAGATCCAAGGGCTCAGGGATGGGAACATGGAGTAAGAGAGCACTACAAAGAGTAGTGCTTTGCTGAGCTCTGCAGAGATGTCAATCCTGACATCCCTCCTGTGGGACTCCAGGGGTCATGGGACAGCACCTCCTGACTACTGCTGACTGACAGAAGGCTGAAGACACGCAGGTCTTAGAGTGAAAGCCAGGCCTAACAAGTGAGTAGCCACAGTGTGCAGGACACAAGTGTGATGTAAAATTGTATGAAGACTCAGGATTCTTGCTCTTTAGCAAGCTTTCAGTGTGTCCAAACAGGACCATTCGTTCAGTATGATTTATTAGTGTCTTGTGCCAGGTATACTGTATTAAAGTTCTAGGACTCAAAGATAAAAATGTTGGTGCTACCCTCAATAAGCTTACGTACAAGTGTGGGAGAATGAGCCAAAACCTACAGCGTAGACAATACAGGCTTTGAGAATTTCCCGTGGGTTCCTTAGAGCATCTGAATCCTACTGGCAGGGTAGGGGTAGAAGCAAGGAAAATTCTAGGAAGTTTCTTGGGGACTGCATCTTGGTTAGACAATCAGGTTGGCAACTCACTGACTGCTAAAAAGCCACTAGTTGAATAAAAATGTCACTGGGTTACAGAAAATGCAACAGAGGGAGAAGAGAATGTGAATAGTGAAGTCTGGATAGTCTTGTACAAAGCATGGAAGGTGTGTGAGTCTAGCATCTCCGTGAGTGGAAAAGCCAGCTCACAGTGGGTCAGCCTCAAGGTGAAACTCCAAATGCCAGGGCAAGAAGGCCAAATGGATCTATGCCAAACTGAGAGCCTTTGAAACAAGAAAATCACAAATTTTCCAGAAAAAAATTACTTAGAAAATCTGTAAGCTCTGGATGAGGGCATGTTTAATGGTGAAAATGACAACAGGCTGAGTTTTTTTTAACCTCTCAGAAACACATTTTCCCAGTTCTCATCCATATTCAACAGTAAAAGAACCAGCATGAACAAAATGCATTCAGAGCAGCAAGAGTAAAGAGAAAGCGGGGGGCGAGGAATACTACTGCAATGCAAAGGCTCCTGAACACATCACAATGGAAGATGGTGAACTTGTCAGATGGAGTGGACGTGGTCAGCAGGTCCTAGGCATAATGAACACCAAGGTGTCTGTGCCAGGGATATCCATAAGCCCTTGGAATGATAACAGGTACAGAGGGCTTTGAGAGTCATCTGTCCACACGTTCGTTAATAACTGTAAGTGAAATAGACACAACCCGCAGTATAACAGGGAGAGGCACAAAAAGATGTAAAAAGGTAAACTAGCTATTCTTTTGCACAAACCAGAGATCTGTCCCACATTCTCTGCCTCTTCTGGGCATCAGCCAGTCACCAGGTCACTCTTCACCCTGCCCTCACTCTAATTTAAGTTTCAGTGTACTTCACAGGTGCACAAGGAACTTGTTAAAAGTCCCTAGGACTCTTCCACGAGGTCAGGATTCAGCGAGTCTGGCGGAAGGAGTATCCCTGGAATCTGTCTTTTAAGGACACTCTAATGAAAGGTCACACTTTGAGACAGTGTCCTATAAACAGCAACCTTTACACATTTTCTGTCCTAGATGTCTCTTAAATTCATTCTTTCTCTCTGCCCTGTTTTAACTGTAGTCTTCACTTCTGTCCTACACTAAGCTTGCAAGCTTCTAACCACTTTCTCTTTTCCTCATACATCCCTTCCGGCCATTCTAAAGCTTTCTAAACCAAAGCCTCACTATGGGGGCCTAAGAAGTGATCCGGCCTCACTGTCTCCTGCTGCTGTCCAAAACCAGTGTGCTGACACTAGAAAGGAAGTATGGGTGAGCCAGGTGGTGTAAAACATGCCTAAAATTATGTGCCCATAATTGACATGGTAGAAGGAAACCGACAAGTAAAAGACCACTGAAGGTCAAATGAACTAGCAGGCTTTGGAAGACATTCTCAGAGCACATGCATGCCATTATTATTCTCAGCTGCCATCAGCAAGAATGTAATGTCAGCAAGACTCTACATCTTAAGTGGTATCGATAAAGCCAATTTTTAAAAATTATTATAAAGCATCACTGAAATGTACTATAGATAAACCTATTGCAGCACTTGCCAACTAACGTTTTCCCTTAAGATATGGAACTTGGAATGCACAAAATCCAAACATCATGCTTGCCAGGTTTTTAAATGAGAAAAACTTGAGATTGAGATTGTAAAGCCTGTGTAGAAACTTATATGTGCAGTACTTGTGTTTGTATGTAGGAGGTGAAGGGCACTGACTGGGACCCTGTTCAAAAGAGGGACAAGGATTCTTCTGGCTTTGAGCACGTCTCCCTCTGGCAACTACGCAAGGCTGCGCTGCATTTTAAAAGGCAACACCTGAGCAAGTCACTCGGCAGCAAGCTGGCACTGAATCTTAGGATCAAACCACAAAGTATACAAAAAAAAATTAACTTTGAATTTTTCAATTGTGTATCATTATAGCTGCAATTAAAGTATCTTCAAGCTGTTGTTCAAAAAGCATTATTGGAACTGTTATCATCACTTGCATTTGAAATAGATGCAGGAGTTAGAATTCAATTTAGTTGTGTAGCAAGAACGTAGGTTAACTGAGTATGCCATGCAGAGCACGCCTATTCCCTGCACAACCGTTCACGCTCAGCTCACCCTCAGCTCCTCTCCACAGACTTCCTCCTGCCACAGGTCTGCTCACCTCAATTCTTGCCCAAGAGTCATTTGTAGTGATCTGGCAACCTGCTTTTGAAATGGCCTGGAAGAAGGGATTCCCACTGTCCTGTTTCTGTCACACACATGTTTCTGTGAATTGTAAAGAATCTGATCAGTGTCAAAGAGCTTTTAGCCACCAGTTATTTTACTCGTGTTTACAAGGATCTGAAGCCAGGTAAGAGGAGTTTTCTTTAGGTCACAAAATGAAAGAACAGAAAAACAGGAAGAGTGAGGGGGAGGGACAAAAGAGGAAAACCATGAATGAGGAAAAACAGAGAGGAATGGGGGCGGGGTTTCTGGAGCCTGAGTTTGTTTCCAGGAGTTCGTGTTAATGGGTTCCAGGTGCACTCTGGGCCCAGCCTCCCACCCCTCACCACAGGTCAGGAGAGGAAAATCTAATCTTTTCACTCCTGGTGCTGTGGCTGCACATGTTGGGGCCCGGCTACATCCTTCCCTTTTGATTCGCAGCTTAAACTTACAATTTAAAGCAAAAAGCCTGAGAAACAGCTGCACAGAACTGCATTTGGAGCCCAACAAGCAACACTGAGAAAGGCAGACCCAATCTATATTTTGGGTAAGTACAAAAATAAAACCAACCAGTTCATTTCAATGTGAAGGAAGTTTTTCTGTTTTCCTCTTATTATTTTTCTTTACAAATACACCCTCGGATGTCACCAACCAGAAATCTGCAATCCACAGGCAAGGATTTAATACTGTCTGTTTCAGGGGCAAAAATACAATTACTTCTCTGTCCAAAATTTTAACTTTGTTTCCCTCCCCAGTTCTGATTTCTTGTAGCCAACTGGCTCCAATGCAGAAGTGAAGTAATTTCTTTCCTCTGCGATTTATTTTGTCTGATGATACCAAAAATACTATGAAGGGAGAAAGAATGATTCATAACACATACTTCTGAAAAATATAACACCAGAGGGATACCTAGATAAAATGGAATACTGTGTATCAAAAAATGTAAAAGAATAAAATTGCATCTTCACATCTAATTCTGTGTAACAATAATCAACTTTTTAGTAAAACTGTGCCAGGCACATACTGCTAAGAGCTTCACACGGACTATCTCCTTTCATCCTTGGAACAGTCATACAGGGGAAGAATCACTGGCCAATCACAGAGCAGGAACATACTTACCAAGGTCATGGAAGCTGCCAAGAATACATGGCTAACTAAAGGGCAGGCCCAGCATGTAAGCACTACTGTAGACAGGCTTCCAAAGACACTATGGCAAGCCTGTTAGCCTGGGTTTACAATGTAAGAGCAAAGCCCTTAGAAAGGCTGTTACTTAGAAATAAACCCTTTATCAACTGCAGCTTTAATAACTCTAGTTACAACCTATCTTTTTTTAAATTTATTTTTTAATTTTAAAGACAATAGTAAAACAAATGATACAAAAGTTCAAAACAAGATGATAGGAAATTAACAAGTTACTGTATTGCACATTGTTATCTTTAAAGTAGTTGCTCAGATTACCATATATGTGGTCTGTAGTCATAAAAAGCCTCTAGTTTTTCTTTATAGCTGAGTAATACTCCATTGTATAAAAATACCACATTTTTTAAATCCATCTTTCAGTTGATAGGCATTTGGGTTGTTTTCAAGATTTAACTATTACAAATTTTGCTGCTCTGAACATGGGTGCACATATATCACTGTGGTATGATGTTTTTAATTCTTCTGAGAAAATACCCAGAGGGAAAATAGCTGGGTCAAATGGGACCTCTAATCCTAGTCTGAGGAATCTCCACACTGATTTCTACAGTGGTTGTTCCAGTCTGTATTCCCACAACAGTGGAGGAAGGTCCCTTTTTCCCCACAGTCCTGCCAGCATTTGATATTGGTTGATTTTTGATGATAGCCTTTCTTTCTGGGGTGAGATTGTATGTCAAGTGTTGTTTGAATTTTCATCTTTCAGATATCCAATGATCTTGAACATTTTTTCACATATTTGACAACTGTATCTCAGATGCCCATTTTTGGATTGGGTCTTTGAATTTGAATTTGAATCTGTATTTTTTTTTTACTATGTAAGACTTGAGTACAGAAATCAACCAATTTATGAATGAAGATAGCCCCAAGTGCTGACTGCCATATACAGAACATGCTGTTGTGACTACCTTTAGTTCACTTTAAGTGAAACCTTGCATTGTTCTCGGCCCTAGGTTTATGCTTTTACTAATTATGTCTTGTTAAGAATGGTTGGATATTAAGCTCTAATAAAGCTTTTACATGAACATGGAGCTAACTGGGACTCCAAATTCTAGCTCTCATTTAGAAGATAAGATCTATAGGGGGGAAAAAGATTAGAAACAAAGACACTGGTGATAAAGAAATAATTTACCATTATATTGGGTTAAAAATATTTTAAATTTGACTTTTAGAATTAAATTAAAGAGAGTTCATGAACAAGAACGAAGCTGCAAGGGAAACACTTCAAAAAATCAATAATTGGGACCTCATCCTACTGAAAAGTTTTTGTACATCTAAAGAAATCACCAGCAAAGTAAAAAGAAAACCCACAAATTGGGAAAAAATCCTAGCTGGCTGTCCTTCAGACAAAGGTCTTCTATCTAGAACATACAAAGAATTAA